>SJYC01137270.1:0-11969 GCA_006408675.1 Madoqua kirkii
CACTCCAGTGTTCTTACCTGGAGAATCCCAGAGATGGGGGAACCTGGTGGGCTGCCATCTATGGGGTCGCACAGAGTCAGACATGACTGAAGCGACTTAGTAGCAGCAGCAGCATACTGTTCTTCATAGTGGCTGTATCAATTTACATTCCCATCAACAGTTCAAAAGGTTCCCTTTGCTGCACATCCTCTCCAGCATTTATTGTTTGTAGACTTTTTCATGATGGCCATTCTGACCGGTGTAACATGACCCCTCATTGCAGTTTACATTTGCAGTTCTCTAATAATGAGCCATGTCGAGCATCTTTTCATGTGTTTATTAGCCATCTGTACCTTGAGGAAATCATAACTGAAAAAGACGCATGTACCCCAATGTTCATTACAATATCTAGAACATGGAAGCAACTTAAGTATCCATCGAGAGATGAACTGATAAAGAAGTTGTGGTATGTATACATAATGTAATATTAGCCATAAAAGGGAACATATTTGAGTCAATTCTAATTAGCTGGATGAACCTAGCACCTATCGTAAAGAGTAAAGTAAGTCAGAAAGAGAAAAACAAATATTGTATATTAACGCATATATATACGTGTGGAATCTAGAAGCATGGATGAAATTGTTTGCAGGGCAGTATGGATGTGAGAGTTGGACTGTGAAGATACCTGAGTGCTGAAGAATTGATGCTTTTGAATTCTGGTGTTGGAGAAGACTCTTGAGAGTCCCTTGGACTGCAAGGAGATCCAACCAGTTCATCCTAAAGGAGATCAGTCCTGGGTGTTCATTGGAAGGACTGATGCTGAAGCTGAAACTCCAATACTTTGGCCACTTCATGCAAAAGCTGACTCACTGGAAAAGACTCTGATGCTGGAGGGATTGGCGGCAGGAGGAGAAGGGGACGACCGAGGATGAGATGGCTGGATGACATCACCGACTCGATGGACAAGAGTTTGGGTGAACTCCGGGAGCTGGTGATGGACAGGGAGGCCTGGCGTGCTGCAATTCATGGGGTTGCAAAGAGTTGGACATGACTGAGCGACTGAGCTGAACTGAATAGACATACAGACTAGTGGACATAGTGGAGGAAGGAGAGATTGGGATGAATTGTGAGAGTGACATGGAAATAAATATATCATCATATGCAAAATAGATAACCAGTGGGAGTTTTCTGTATGATCCAGGGAGCTCAAACCTGGTGCTCTGTGACATCCTAGAGGGGTAGGATGGGGTGGCGCATGGGAGGGCAGTCCAGGAGGGAGGGGACATATGTATGCCTATGGTTGATTCATGTTGATGTATGGCAGAAACCATCACAATATTGTAAAGCAATCATTCCCCAATTAAAAATGAATAAAAAATAAATACATACATTTGCAAAATCTCTTTGGCCACATAAGAAAATATTCAGAGGCTCTGGACATGAAGAAGTCCAGCCCACAGAATTCCTCTTCTTAGAGCAGCAACTCAGTACATTTTTATTGATGTTTTAAAGTCCTGACTCACTACGATTATCTTCAGAAGCACTAAATTTAAAGTAAGTCAGGTAAGTGGGCTTCTGAAAGGAAAAGAAATACTCATTCTTGAACTTCCTGTTGTGTCCCCAAGTCTCCACGAAGGGATGCACAGCTGAAAACACGTATGGTTTTAAGAACAGTTACAGCACAACTGCCATCTGGCAGATACAGATGTGATCAGTGGCTCCTGCGCAAAAAATGCAAACGATGCCTTTGCCTCCGTGTGGCCTGTCTCTGCCAAGAAGGCAGTGAAAGGAAGAGAATGCCCCTCTGTCGAGTATGCCACTCCGATTGCCCACACAAGGCCCGAGAAAACAACAGAGGGTGACTACAGCTGTCAGTGGCGGTGACTGAAAATCTGTAAAGGAAAATATGGGGCCTTCAGGTTCCTTAATGCAGCAGGGCCATGTGACAAGGCTGATCGCCCTCAAGATGGAAATGTCCCTACCACTGCCACACCTGCAAGTGACCCATGGCGGCCTCCAGGCTGCCCCTTCTCTTTCTCCTCCTCATCTGGAAAGGGGACACATTTGTGTGTCTGCGATCATGAAGCCACTGAGTTGTTTGGGGAGCTGGTAATTACTAATGTAACTACTTACTGAAATGAAAAATAAGACAAAAACATTGAACTCCGACTTGGAGAGATTGGGAAGGAAGGGAGAGAGGAAGGGGAGAAGGGAAGCCAGTATCTGGACCCTTCAGTTTCACTGGAGAAAATCACATAGCTGGGAGGATCTGTGTCACAGTAAACATGTGATCTGGGCTTCCCTGTGGCTCAGTGGTAAAGAATCTGCCTGAAATGCAGAGGACCCAGGTTCAGTCCCTGGGTTGAGAAGATTCCCTGGAGAAGGAAATGGCACCCCACTCCAATATTCATGCCTGGGAAATGCCATGGACAGAGAAGCCTGGTGGGCTACAGTCGGACACAACTTAGTGACAAAACACCATCACAAACACACGGGCACTTACCTACCCAGGCTTCATCCCAGTAAAGGTCATGGTCTTTTCACCTTTTCTAACCTCCCAAGCCTCAGGCCCCTCACTCTCAGGAGCCAATCTGCCCTCCCTCTTTAGAAAAAGGAGGAGAACAGAGTGAAAAAAAATGCCTTTACTCATCTCACCACCATCACCAAGTCTCCAAACACTCCAGGATCAGGTCCCTCCTTCCCTCACTTGGGTTGGGATGGAGACAATGACATGTTACACGAGGCCCTCCTCCGGCTCTGTCCACAGCAACACGGGGCGTGAAGATCAGAGTGTGGAGGTGGCCTTGCTGATGCTGAGTCTGGTTCAGAGTCAGAAAAACCCAAAATCTGCCAACCTCCTTTAAACGGAAGCACAGAGGCTCTTCTTCCCGAGGGTGAGAAGGCCTGAGGACGAGGTTCTGCAGGGGAGTGAGGCTTCTTCCACTCCAGCCTTTCTCCTGCTACCTGGTCCCTTCTGGGTCCCTGTGTACTCAGTGGTCACCGATTCTCACCATTTCCATATGCTCTGGCCCCTCACTGAGCAGGGATCCCCCTGGATCCCATCACCTCCCGCTACTGACCCATTTCTCCCCATTCCCAGTAAAACTGCATTGAGGAGATGTCAGCATCCAGGCTGGTCTCTTCTTCCCCAGTCGGTCACCTCTCATCCCAAGGTACTTCCTGCCCCTATCCTCTTGACATTTTGCCACTGATGGCCATTGCTTCTCATTTTCCTTTTCTGAATCATATTTCTGGGCTGGATCCCAAAATGTTGGTGTTCTCCGGGATTCTCACTCAGGCTCTTCTCTCATCTTACTGTACACTTGCTCTTAGAGGTGCTGACCATGCCCTGGCTCAGATGACAGTATATCAGGCATATCAACCAGCTCTCCACCAGCTTGAGCCAAGCCTGTGCTTGGAGCTCCACATCCACTCTTCCACTCAGATGCATTCACAGCATCTCAAGCTGACCAGGGCCACACCTGAGCCTATGCTTCTCCTCGCTCATCCCTAAACTGCTCCAACTCCACTGGCCCCTGCATCAGAGAAAAGCACATCCACCCAGCCTTCCACACTAGACTCCCTCAAACACATCTCAAATTGGCTCCCTTTCCCCAGCTGCACTGCTTGGCAGTCCAAGCTCCCATCCTGTCTCCTGGGAGTGGTAATGACCTCCTAATGGCCTTCGAGAACCCCATCTCGTTCCCCTCAAATCCATCTTCTACTCTAATACTTCCTTATCTTCCGAAATGCATGATCACATGACTCCTTTGCTTAAATACTTTAATAACTGCCCAAAGGCTTTTGAACAAAACTTAACCTTAATTTGAGCCAGCCATCTCTTTCTAACAGGCCCCCATCTACTTCTCCAGTCCTGTCTGTGTCATTCTTTCTCTGGGATGATCCCTTCTGTTTGCTCGTCCACCTCCCCAGTTCACCCTGTTTCCTGGCCCGCGAGGCTGACCAGTCCTGAGGGCATCGCCAAGCTGCCCACACCCTCTGACTTCTGTGGGCTCAGGACAGTGGGAGCCCCCGCAGAAGATCAGAGGAAGGGAGGAGAGTCGAGGCAGTCACTAACCCCCAGCTCATTTCCTGACGGATTTCCTTAGCTTGCTGCATTTGCCAACCAAAGATCACTCCTCCTGGGAAGTGGGCCTCTCCTTCCAGGTGCTGGGACCCAGTACATCCTCACCTGAGCCCACCAGGCTTATGGACAGTGAAAAGGCAGTCATCACAGGACTCAGGGAACTGCCCAGCCTTTGTGCTCTCTTGACATCCAGCCCACACCTTCAGAAACAGTGCCTTTATTACACACTCCTGGAATTTTCTCATCCATGAGCACCATCTACTTCCTGTAGGGATTCTGCCTGGTGTATCTTCATCCTCAGTACTCCTGCCCTTTGACCTTTTCTCCAAACATTCAGCCTCGCCACAACTGAGGCTGGTCCTTGTGCTCCACCTGACCCACAGGCTTGACTAAATGCTCCACTGTGCACTCCCAGTATGCAGTCTCCTCGCCAATGACACACTCCACATCACTGCCATTCCTGATGTATCTCTTTAATTAGCTCCACGAAGACAGGGACCATGTTGGTGGCACCCGACTCCTCCAGTGCCTGGCACGCAGCAGACGCTCAATCAGTACATGCTGACCAACACACACTCATTTCTCCAAATTTGAGATCAAACCCAGTCAATCCCAAAGAAAATCAATCCTGAATATTCATTGGAAGGACTGATGCTATAGCTAAAGCTGCAATACTTTGGCCACCTGGTATGAACAGCTGACTCATTGGCAAAGACCCTGATGCTGGATACTGTGAAAGATTGAGAGGCGGGGGACAAGGGGGTAACAAAGAATGAGATGGTTGGTTGGCACCACCAACTCAATGGACAAGAGTTTGAGCAAACTTGGGAGGTGATGAAGGACAGGGAAGCCTGATGTGCTTCAGTCCATGGGTTGCAAAGAGCTGGACACAACTTACCGGCTAAACAACAACGTACTCATTTCTCCAAGTTTACCTAGTGGATAACCTGATTGATACTGAAAGTTGCATTCTAGCTTACATATTACACATGTAGAATTGCTACACAAATAGCTTTGGATGACCTTGAGTAAAAAGTGACATCATTCATTTCCAAATTCCAGAGGTAGTCAAAACTCATCCTTCATTTTGACAGTCATAAAGTCCAAAAAATTTATGAGTGCTAGGATATGTATAAATAGATTTGAGGGCTAGATTCCAATTAGTTTCATCTTCATAAGAAATTAGTCTTGCATAGCAGACCTAAAGTAATATATAATGAAAAGCATTATAAATATTTGATTAGTGGTTTATTATTATTGAACTCTGTTGACCACATAACCCTATGGTATCCAAATTCCTTTATATATGAAAAAGTGTATGTCCTACAAGCCTGCAGTCAAAACACAGGTTCTCTTACCTGCCTCCTTCCAGGGCGGCCTCCTGAGCCTTTTGATGGCTACTAGGGAACTGGTTCTTGTCCTTGATCTTTTGTCTTTTTCCATTTTTTTTTAGATTTCCTTAGCTTGCTGCATTTGCCAACCAAAGATCACTCCTCCTGGGAAGTGGGCCTCTCCTTCCAGGTGCTGGGACCCAGTACATCCTCACCTGAGCCCACCAGGCTTATGGACAGTGAAAAGGCAGTCATCACAGGACTCAGGGAACTGCCCAGCCTTTGTGCTCTCTTGACATCCAGCCCACACCTTCAGAAACAGTGCCTTTATTACACACTCCTGGAATTTTCTCATCCATGAGCACCATCTACTTCCTGTAGGGATTCTGCCTGGTGTATCTTCATCCTCAGTACTCCTGCCCTTTGACCTTTTCTCCAAACATTCAGCCTCGCCACAACTGAGGCTGGTCCTTGTGCTCCACCTGACCCACAGGCTTGACTAAATGCTCCACTGTGCACTCCCAGTATGCAGTCTCCTCTGCCAATGACACACTCCACATCACTGCCATTCCTGATGTATCTCTTTAATTAGCTCCACGAAGACAGGGACCATGTTGGTGGCACCCGACTCCTCCAGTGCCTGGCACGCAGCAGACGCTCAATCAGTACATGCTGACCAACACACACTCATTTCTCCAAATTTGAGATCAAACCCAGTCAATCCCAAAGAAAATCAATCCTGAATATTCATTGGAAGGACTGATGCTATAGCTAAAGCTGCAATACTTTGGCCACCTGGTATGAACAGCTGACTCATTGGCAAAGACCCTGATGCTGGATACTGTGAAAGATTGAGAGGCGGGGGACAAGGGGGTAACAAAGAATGAGATGGTTGGTTGGCACCACCAACTCAATGGACAAGAGTTTGAGCAAACTTGGGAGGTGATGAAGGACAGGGAAGCCTGATGTGCTTCAGTCCATGGGTTGCAAAGAGCTGGACACAACTTACCGGCTAAACAACAACGTACTCATTTCTCCAAGTTTACCTAGTGGATAACCTGATTGATACTGAAAGTTGCATTCTAGCTTACATATTACACATGTAGAATTGCTACACAAATAGCTTTGGATGACCTTGAGTAAAAAGTGACATCATTCATTTCCAAATTCCAGAGGTAGTCAAAACTCATCCTTCATTTTGACAGTCATAAAGTCCAAAAAATTTATGAGTGCTAGGATATGTATAAATAGATTTGAGGGCTAGATTCCAATTAGTTTCATCTTCATAAGAAATTAGTCTTGCATAGCAGACCCAAAGTAATATATAATGAAAAGCATTATAAATATTTGATTAGTGGTTTATTATTATTGAACTCTGTTGACCACATAACCCTATGGTATCCAAATTCCTTTATATATGAAAAAGTGTATGTCCTACAAGCCTGCAGTCAAAACACAGGTTCTCTTACCTGCCTCCTTCCAGGGCGGCCTCCTGAGCCTTTTGATGGCTACTAGGGAACTGGTTCTTGTCCTTGATCTTTTGTCTTTTTCCATTTTTTTTTCATTTTTATTGCGATATAGTTGACTTACAGTTCTCTGCTATGTCCTTGGTTTTTTGATTACCCTTAACCACTGTCAACCTAATCGCAGGTTCTTGGTCCTCCCACCCTCACACTCTCTGGGGGACAGTTCTCCTGTGCACACCCCTTGGAAAGTTTCAGTCCTCCCCCTAGACGAAAGGAGTGGGATGGAGGAGTCGGGAGGGAGACTCAAGAAGGAGGGAGATATGTACTCATGTAGCTATTCACTTCATTGTACAGCAGAAACTAATACAACATTGTAAAGCAACTATATCCCAATTTTTAAAAATAGGAAAAAATAAGCAAAAGATTTGAAGGGACATCTACCTAAAATATATATAAAAATAGCTAGTGAGCACATGAAAAGATATTCAACAGTATGTCTTTAGGGAAATGCAAATTAAAACCATCCTGAGATACCATTTCACACCCAGTAGAGTGGCCGTAAAGAGAAGATAAACGGTATCAGTGTTGATGAGGATGTGGAGACACTGAAATCCTTACAGCACAGCTGGTGGGAATGTAAAATGGTGCATCTATTTTGGAAACAGTTTGATGGCTTCTTAAAAAGGTGCACATAAGCTTACCACATGACGCAGCATGTCTGCTCCTCGGTACAGACCCAAGAGAAATGAAAATCCATCTCCACACAAAAACTTGTACACAGATTGTCATAGCAGTATTATTCATAGCCAAAAGCGGAAACCATCCAAATGCCCATCAACTGGAGAGTGAGTAAACAACGTGTGGTTCAGCCGTATGATAGAATATATTTGGCAATAGAAACGAATGAAGGATTGATGTGTGTTACAGCACAGAGGAACTTTAGAAACACTATCCTTTGTGAGAGAAACCAGTTAGTAGACCATAAATTGTGTGAAATACACAGAAAAGACCTCTCTATAAAAGCAGCAGAGTAGAATTCACAAACACAGAAAACAAACTTATGGTCACCAAAGGGAAGGAGGAGAGGGATAAATTAGGAGTTGAGGATTAACACATACACACAATGATATATAAAACAGATTAACAACAAGGACCCACTGTATAGCACAGGGAACTGTATTCAATATCCTGTAATAACCTGTAATGATAGAGGCAACAGAGGATAGATGGTTGGATGGCATCACCAACTGAGTGGACCTGAGTCTGAGCAAACTGCAGGAGGTAGTGAAGGACAGGGAAGCCTGGGGTGCTGAAGTTCATAGGGGTGGCAAAGAGTCAGATACGATTTAGCAACTGGACAACAGCAACCTATAATGGAAAAGAATATATATATTTATTATACCTGTGGGATACAGATATAAATAAGTGAAACACTTTGAAACACAACACCTGAGACTAACACATTGTAAATCAACTATACTTCAATAAAGAATGTTTTCAATTAAAAAAAAAAAAGTTGAATAGAAGTTTTTGCCCAAGCCTGGGGGCTGAGTGGGGATGCGGAGTGACTGCAAATAAACATGAGAAATATTTTTGGGTGGTGGAGAAATGTTTTGCTAAAAGACTTCTAAAGTTGGACTGTGGTGGTATTTGTACAACTCTGTAAACTTACTAAAAATCAGTGAATTGTACTTAAAACAAGAGTCATGTACTATGTAAATTATGCCTCAAAATGATGCTAACAATATAATTAAATTAAAATACAATTAAAAAGTGGATAAACAGCCAATAAACTGAGCCTTGAGATTACCCGGTGCAGACCCCACCTTGCCTTGGACTATAGTCAACTGATGCGTGTCTGTGTCCCCATTGAGACTAGCGCTTCTTGCCATCTGGCATTTTCATTTTTGTTATATCCACAGCAGAGTCTCTTGACTACAGTGAGCACACAATAATTATTTGTTGAACTCCAGTGAAAGTTAAAAAAGGCATTTTTCTGGACATCAAAACAATGCTTTAAAAAAAAAAGTTTTCACAAAATGCTTCCCCTCAGCATCCCCATGTAGGTGATGCAGGAAAGTGTGATGACGTGGGTGTGAGAAGCAGATATGACATTTAGCTAAAAGACCCAGCAAGTCTGTCTTTGGGGAAAAAATACAGCAGCAATGAATGTGTGTCGTGTCCTGATTTCAAGCCAGATGATGGTGGCGCTCCAGAAGGGGCAGCCATCCGTCCCCACTCCACAATGCCAGAGGCTGCTGGCTCCTCTGCTAAAACTGTCAGATTACACCCCACATGGCTGAGCATGTGGACAAAGAAGACAGCTGAAGCTGCTTTTAAGTTTAGTCTAAGTGTTTCTGTGCTTCTGCTCCTGGGACACGGAAGAGCAGAGAATCCCACTCAGGAACTTGTGAGGGGTCCTGATGAAGCTGGGACTGGCCTGTCACAAGTCCCTGAGTAGGATCGCACACCCCCAGGACTGCACCCAGGAGGGTTTGCTGTTGTTCAGTCACTAAGTCATGTCTGACTATTTGCGACCCCATGGATTGCAGCCTACCAGGTCCCTCTGTCCATGCGATTCTAGAGAATACTGGAGTGGGCTGCCATTCCCTTCTCCAGGGGACTTTACTGACCCAGGGATCAAACCTGCATCTACTGCATTCTGCATGGTCTCCTGTATTGCAAGCAGATGCTGTAAGCCGAGCCACAGGGAAGCCCAAGGTTGATCATCTTGATCCTAAGTACCACCCTATTACCTCACCAGCAATTCATCAGAAGAATGTCCATGAGCTGACCAGGCCCCCTACAATGCTCACCCCTAAATTGACTAAAAACTCTTCCCTGAAAGCCAGCAGGGAGCTGAGTTCTTCTGAGCATAAACTGCTCATTCTTCTTGCTTGACCTTGTAATAAACACCATGTTAGTAGATTAATTTTATTGTAATTTGCACAAGTGGACTCAAGGTCAGTTCCATAACATTATATATCAGCCAGAACCCCAAAATCAGTATCTGCAGCTCTGCATTTTAGAGAGCCATCACTTTAAATGAGCATTTCTTTTTTAAACTTTTACCATTCATAAATAAATCCTGGCTTCATGCACTAAAGTATCTGATACCTACCAATAGCTTAATAATGCTTGTTGAGTTTTAATTCACTTAGTTGTTCCCACAAATTCACCAACATGAATCATGAAGAAAAAAACATAACAAGATTTCAATTTCACCCCAAAATGAGCCTAAACAAGGACAGAATCTTTTCTATAGGAACTGGGAAGGGGGCTTGAAATTGCGGCAGAGATGGTGGGTCAAGAAGAAGAGAGAGGAGGGTCCAGGAAAGGGAAGAGAAGAAGGGAGGTCAAAAGTAGACAGGGAGGATGAAGTCAGTGCACTTGAGAGAGACTGAGAGAGCCTGCAGACCAGAGGGCAACCAGCTCAGCTGTGGATCACTCCTCAAGCCTGCCTTACTTTCTCATCTTGAGAAATCTGTATCTCCGACCTAGCTCTTCATGCTGAGCCACACAGAGTAGGTTTCCTGATCACTCATATAGTGTCTCACACAGGAGAGGCCTCTGAGTCCCTGCAAGTCCACTTGGTCTTGGATATAACTCACTATGTTCTCCACTTGAAGCATCAGCACTCCAGTGACAACAGAGCATCCCTTCTCTGTCCCCTACTTTCCTAGTACCAGAGAATAGAAGAGACGGCTTACAGGGAGAAAAACCATAGATCAATAAACGGTTTTAAGGTGTCTATGGAAAATTCATTGACTAAATAGAGAGTGAAACTTTATTTATTTATTTATTTTTATTTAACTGCAGCATCACTGACTCAATGGACATGAATTCAAGCAAACTCAAGGAGATACTGAAGGACAGAGAGGCCTAGTGTGCTGCAGTCCACGGGGTTGCAAAGAGTTGACACTACTTGAGTGACTGAATAATAATTAGCTTGAGAAGTAACTTTGAGAGTTCCAAGTGGATACACCTAGTCAATTGAAACTGGGTTAGAGCTAGATGCAGGAAGCAATAGGCGTGCATGTTACCATCCACGAAAAGAGCAGAGAACAAAGACAGATGAGAGGCTGGGCCTGAGCATTAAGAAATTCTAATACTGAAAGACTGTACATGAGCTGGCAAAGCAGAATGAGATAGAGACCAGAAAAAACAGGAGAAAGCAAAAGAGTAAGAGAAGCTGGAAGCCAAAGGAAGAGACTGTTGCAATGAGGACAGAGAGGTCACTGGTATTGAACATGACCGTGAGGATGGATAACGGCCCACTCCATGTAGCAGGGAGCCACTGGTGACTTTGCAATAGACTGACTGAAGGGCAAGGGCTGACTGGTGTAGATGAATTGGACGTTGATTGAATAGAAGGTAAGAACATGGGGCCAATTAGTGTTGATATATTTTTAGAGAAATCCGACTTTCAAGTACAAAAAGAGAGAAAAGAGGATAACAGAAAGTGAAGTAATAAACAAAGAGCAATCTGTATGAAAATGTAGCCAAATATACACTAAAAAGTAAAATAAAGATGATGGTCAAACCAGCAGAAATGAAATACTATTTCATTCCGTAAAACACTAGAGAATGAAACACCTGAATATGAAGCCAAATTTCTTTGACCTAAAGACTACGGTTGGTCAAGAGAACAGAAGTCCAGGACATTGAACATATGGGCATCAATATAAATAACTGGCACATGAAGACACGGTGGTGAGGGAGGCCTGATTCATCAATTCTTTCAGTTCAGTTCAGTTGCTCAGTCATGTCCGACTCTGCCACTCCATGAATCGCAGCACGCCAGGCCTCCCTGTCCATCACCAACTCCTGGAGTTCACTCAGACTCACGTCCATCGAGTCAGTGATGCCATCCAGCCATCTCATGTTCTGTCGTCCCCTTCTTCTCTTGCCCCCAACCCCTCCCAGCATCAGAGTCTTTTTCAATGAGTCAGTTCTTCGCATGAGATGGCCAGAGTACTGAAGTTTCAGCTTCAGCATCATTCCCTCCAAAGAAATCCCAGGGCTGATCTTCTTCAGAATGGACTGGTTGGATCTCCTTGCAGTCCAAGGGCCTCTCAAGAGTCTTCTCCAACACCACAGTTCAAA
>SJYC01137271.1:0-38502 GCA_006408675.1 Madoqua kirkii
ACTGAAAGACTGTACATGAGCTGGCAAAGCAGAATGAGATAGAGACCAGAAAAAACAGGAGAAAGCAAAAGAGTAAGAGAAGCTGGAAGCCAAAGGAAGAGACTGTTGCAATGAGGACAGAGAGGTCACTGGTATTGAACATGACGGTGAGGATGGATAACGGCCCACTCCATGTAGCAGGGAGCCACTGGTGACTTTGCAATAGACTGACTGAAGGGCAAGGGCTGACTGGTGTAGATGAATTGGACGTTGATTGAATAGAAGGTAAGAACATGGGGCCAATTAGTGTTGATGTATTTTTAGAGAAATCCGACTTTCAAGTACAAAAAGAGAGAAAAGAGGATAACAGAAAGTGAAGTAATAAACAAAGAGCAATCTGTATGAAAATGTAGCCAAATATACACTAAAAAGTAAAATAAAGATGATGGTCAAACCAGCAGAAATGAAATACTATTTCATTCCGTAAAACACTAGAGAATGAAACACCTGAATATGAAGCCAAATTTCTTTGACCTAAAGACTACGGTTGGTCAAGAGAACAGAAGTCCAGGACATTGAACATATGGGCATCAATATAAATAACTGGCACATGAAGACACGGTGGTGAGGGAGGCCTGATTCATCAATTCTTTCAGTTCAGTTCAGTTGCTCAGTCATGTCCGACTCTGCCACTCCATGAATCGCAGCACGCCAGGCCTCCCTGTCCATCACCAACTCCTGGAGTTCACTCAGACTCACGTCCATCGAGTCAGTGATGCCATCCAGCCATCTCATGTTCTGTCGTCCCCTTCTTCTCTTGCCCCCAACCCCTCCCAGCATCAGAGTCTTTTTCAATGAGTCAGTTCTTCGCATGAGATGGCCAGAGTACTGAAGTTTCAGCTTCAGCATCATTCCCTCCAAAGAAATCCCAGGGCTGATCTTCTTCAGAATGGACTGGTTGGATCTCCTTGCAGTCCAAGGGCCTCTCAAGAGTCTTCTCCAACACCACAGTTCAAAAGCATAAATTCTTCAGTGCTCAGCTTTCTTCACAGTCCAACTCTCACATCCATACGTGACCACTGGAAAAACCATAGCCTTGACTAGACAGACCTTTGTTGGCAAAGTAATGTCTCTGCTTTTCAATATGCTATCTAGGTTGGTCGTAACTTTCCTTCCAAGGAGTAAGTGTCTTTTAATTCCATGGCTGCAATCACCATCTGCAGTTGATTCATAGGCACTCCAAAATTTGAAAAAGATGCTCTGACATCTCAAAGCAGCCATCAGTATCACATTAAACTGATGAAAAGGTTTTCATCAATTCTTGGCTGGTATTTTTTCTCTCCTCAGTTTTTTACACATATTCAGCAAATTTCATAGTGCCTGGAACAGAGGCCAACTTTTGTTGTAAACTCAACTCAAATTTATTTATTTGTCCATTGTCTGACTCCTTCATTAGGATTATGTCCACACAGACACACCCCAGGCCTTTTTTCCCCATTACTCTTTGTACCTGGAACAGAGCCTGATTCACTGCAGGAGCTCAAGGACTATATGTTGAGTGACTACATTAAAACTGACCCAAGAGCTGCACAGCAAACTGAATGCCACAGAAGAGTTATCCCCACTTCCACAGTGTTTGCTGATTTATAGAAACAGAGTTGTCAGGGTTTACAAATGCATTGCACACTTTTGCCTGCATGCATGCTAAGTTGCTTCAGTTGTGTCCAACTCTTTGTGACTCTGGACTGTAGCCCGCCCAGCTCCTCTGTCCATGGAATTCTCCAGGCAAGAGTACTAGAGTTTCCGTGTTCTTCTCTAGGGGATCTTCCCAACCCAGGGATCAAAACCACATCTTCTGCATTTCCTGCATTGGCAGGTGGCTTCCTTACCTGAGAAGACGAGATGGTTGGATGGCATCACTCACTCGATGAACATGAGTTTGAGCAAGTTCTGGGAGATGGTGATGGACAGGGAAGCCTGGTGTGCTACAGTTCCATGGGGTCACAAAGAGTCAGACACAACTGAGAGACTGAACTGAACTAAACTGAACCCCTCTTTTTTAGATTTCCTCCCCATTTAGGTCAAGCATTGAGTAGAGTTCCCTGTGTTATACAGTAGGTTCTCATTAGTTATAAATGTGTGTTTTTAAATAAACGGAAGCCAAAGGCCTACAGAGAGAGTGGTAGTGTGGCTTGAAGTGGAAAAAAAAAAAAAAGACTATGGTTTGTCCTTAACTCTGTACCCAAATTGTGTGATGATGAATTCAGGATATCAAGATGTTGGAAGCTTTTACTGCCTCTGAAATTTTTTTAAAAAAATTAGTTTTGTAAAGAAGGGGTAGTGATCATCATGACAGGAGAACCAGGCGGAGGTGACAGAATCATCTACATCAGAGACCCTCAGCACCATCCTGGATACTGAAGTGCTAAGCCGGCAGACTGCACCGCGTTCCTCTGAAAGCAGCATGACAGGGTTGCCTGCAGAGCAAACTTCTTTCTTAAGAATAGATACCTTGAGTCTTGAGAATATACACTTGTATTCATTTTACTTTTCCGATGCTATACTTCCAAGGGCTCAAACATACCAAAACTTTCCCAAGATATAATGAGAATACATCCAGGAGAAGGAAATACAAACCCCCAAATCTATAAACATTTTCCGGCACTACTGCTTTCTGAGGTTCTCTATTATATCTCACACAGAACACTGAGGGTGAATCTCACAGCACCGAAAGTCACGGCGCTCACTTCTGCAAGAGGTAAGGATTGAAATCTCAGAAGCCAAATAATGGGTTATCTTTATTTAAAGATATGCAGTAAATTAGATTTTTTTTTTCTTGGTGCCAACAATTAGAAATACATACTTCCTATTTCTAAGCAATTTCAGGTTTAATTAGGATTCTCTAAGCCCCATTTGTCTTAACAATTTGACAGCTCTGGCTTCCCCTTCCACACCCACACTTTTCCTCCTTTACTCTCTTCCCCACTTGCAGTATCTTATTCCACATAAATGCCAGGAGGAAAGGGAAGCGAGCATAGATGCAAATGAGATCACTTGTTTCGTCTGTGAACACGCCACTTTCAAGGCACCTTTGATAAAAGGTTATTTTCCCTCGACTGACAATTATCTCGAAGCTAATTATTAAAGTGTCTTATTAAAATGTGCATGTTTGAGGGGTTTCTATGGGAGTTGGAGATGAAAACCCCCTGGAAGAAAAATATGACTCACAGGGAAAATGTGCAGGAGCGCGCCCTGTTTGTCCATTTAAATTAGTTTCATCATCCATAACAAGTGTTTAAAGAGCAGAAAAGCAAGCATGATGCATAATGCATTGTGTCATGATGCATAATAATTAGGCCTGCTCCCTGCCACCCTGTCTCCCAAGACTTAAAAATCTCTCCGAGTAAGCATTTTGTTCTAAAGGCTTTGACAAAAATGCCATTTAGGGACTTTCAAATTTACAGCCAGGCAATTTGTCATCATTTATATGAGAGGGAAGAAGGTAAAAGGAGTATAATGCCGCACAGTTCATCACTTCACAAGCCTCCTGGTGACGAATGCTCCCAGGCTTCCACTGCAATAAAGCAGCAGTCAGTCCCTGCAAGGAAGGGTGCCGGGGGGTGGGGGGCATGCATGCAGACCCTCGCCAAGCCAAGCACTGCTTTTCCTTTAAAAAAAAAAAAAGATAGATAGATAGAAAGCCAAGTAACATGTTCGTTCTGTGCTCCAACAGGAGCAGAATGATTTACTCTGAGAATAGCCCAGGTTAACTGAAGATCTAGAAACAAATTTCCAGCTTCATACATGCTTCTCCAGTTCACCAGGACTACAGTTAGTTAACTGTGGCAAGGCATTTGAAACATTCTTCATTCTAAAACATCACTTTTAGAAGAAATGATAAAGTCTAAGATAGCACTAAATTTATGTAACAACAAAAAAAAAAACCACGGCTGAACCAAAAATGAAAATAGACCTCCTTTGGAATGAGACATTGTTATTTTTAAATGACCAATCATTTAAAAGAAAATTTTTTTTCTGGATGTAGAATAAAATTTAGAACTGAAGTACAAATGCAACTTTTCCCATTGAAGCAGGAAAGGAAATCAGGGGCTTGCAACTGAATAAGCCTTATGCACCATCCTTCTCCTTCCATCCTCACTTCACTTAACACTGAGCACCTTCTGTGTGTGGATTCTTTGCCAGCGACCAGGGCTACCTATCCAAGAAAACCTAAATGAGGAATAGCAGAGGGCAGATAGGTGTCTGAAAGCTGATGATTAGAACTAGTTGAAAAGGGCTAATGTAAACAATTTAATGAGTGAACAATTAATGGAGTCCAAAAGGCAGACTCAAGTAACCAGAAAAATTGTCTTTCAGCTAATTTAACATTTTATCATAATTGAACACAGATCGCCTGGAGCCAGGACTGTGTGTTGGCTGCACCCAGGGATGAGGACGAGCAATTTCCAGCTCTGTGCTAATCCCTCCCAAACAGGGAAGTAAAATCTGGTCACCAGGACATCTTCTTGGACCTTCAAAAAACCCAGGAGAAAAATGCAAGGACCAAACAAGGTAATAACTGTGTACATGTATCCAGTTATCAGTCTTATTTAGCATTCATTAAGCCAAGAATTTATATATGCTATTGATACTATGTATAAAATAGATAGCTAATGAGAACCTACTGGAGCGTCCCAGGTGGCACTAGTGGTAAAGAATCTGTCTGCCAATGCAGGAGACCCAATAGACGCAGGTTCGATCCCTGGATCAGGAAGATTCCCCTGGAGAAAAGAAATAGCAACCCACTCCAGTATTCTTGCCTGAGAAATTCCATGGACAGATGAGCCTGGTGGGCTACAGTCTGTGGGGTTGCAGAGTCGGACATGACTATTACCACTGTTAGCTAATGGGAACCTACATTATAACAAAGGGAACTCTATCTGATGCTCTGGTGACCTAAAAGAAATCCAAAAAAAGAGGGGATATTTGTAGACATATAACTGCTTCACTTTGCTTTCACTTTCCAGCAGAAGCTAACACACTTTGTAAAGCAACTGTTTTGATGTTGTTCAGTTGCTCAAGCATGTCTGACTCTTACTCCAACAAAAAATTAAGTTAAAAATATTTTATTTGTGAAAACTCAAGCAACGCATTAAGTATGAAAATCAGTTAAGAAACTAACATCAACAAAACAAAAGGTAGCAAAATTCTGTAAAAATCAATAAAATACAGAGCCAGTGCTACATAATTGCTAATTCTCACAATCTTCTATTATACCAAATCCATTGCAGTTGACCAAGGAGATCATAGTCAGCCACTGTCCGGAAAGATCACACAAGATCGTATGTGCAGACGGATGTGCTCTGACCTAACTATTTCTTCCCAGTGTCTTCGCCTCTCCTCTCTGCTCATGCATCTGGCGCAATGGAAACTACCTAGAGCTTGGAGGCAGATCAGCTTGGTGTGAAGCCTAGCTCTGGCCAAATCCTACTGCATTTTTTTGAAAGCGGTCAGTTTACATCTCTCTCCCCTCTCATCTCTCACACTATAGTTTGCAAGTGGTTGTCAAAGTCCTTTCTGTTACTAACAGTCCATGGTTCAAAGGCTCTGAAGCCTTAATCCCCCAAAAGTAGGGTGTCATTGTCAGAAATGTGCTGAGGTGCATATTTGTGGAAGGTGAAATTTGTCAAGGAAGATAACCTGTATTAGGACAGATAAATGAAGCTCCCTGCATGTGACCAGAAATATAAAGGGAACTTGGATAAAATATTAGAGTCATAAGGCGTATCGAGAAAAAGCAAAACATCATCTTTAAGTTAAGCCACAGAACCATGAGCAAAGATACACAAAGGAAAAAATAAGAGTAAGTGGCACAATATGGCTGGAGCCCATGTTCTTCCCCTTGTAAATATCAGTGACCTCAGAGGTTTGAGTTAATCTCTTGATTAACAAGTAACTTTTCTGTTGTTGTTGCTGTTCTTGTTGTTTAGTCGCTAAGCCACATCTGACTCTTTACAACCCCATGGACTGTAGCCCACCAGGCTCCTCTGTCCATGGAATTCTCCAGGCAAGAATATTGGAGTGTTTCCTTCTCCAAGGGAAGCCATTCCCTTCTCCGAGGGATCTAACTTCTCTGCAGATTACATACATTTCATTATGCCTTTAACTTAGTAAATTGCTTCAAATCTATCAATAATTTCAGATAGCAAATATCTTTAGCCCAATGTGGCATATGAGTATACTCCAATTTCTTAAATCATCTTTACTCTGTGGATATGTCAAGTTATCATTTCTTACTTTTATGCCCTACCAATTGGGACATTTTCAGTTTTATCTTTGTTTCTCCCTTGCATGAGCCCTACTCAGTTCAAGTGTTCATCTTCTCATGGCAACGGTTACTACATCAATACCCCACTAAATATTCACTTCCCAATCATTCTTTTATTTCACTGTCAGAGATCTTTCTAAAACACCGTTCAGTGAGTCATACAGTAGAAATTTAAAACATAGAATCATTCTTTTTGTAATTAATTTTTTACTGGAATACAGTTGCTTTACAATGTTGTGTTAGTTTCTGCCATATAGCAAAGTGAATCATTTATATGTTTACATATGTGTCCCCTCTTTCTTGCATTTCCTCCCCATGTAGGTTACCACAGAGGAATAAGTAGAGTTTCCTGGGCTATACAGTAGATTTTCATTAGTTATCTAATTAATACATAGTAGTACATATATGCCAATCCCAATCTCCCAATTCATTTCATCCCCTCTTCCCTCCTGGTGTCTGTACACTTGTGTCTCCATTTCTGCTTTGTAAATAAGATCATCTGTACCATTTCTAGACTCCACATATATGTGTCAATACACGATATTTATCTTTCTCTTTCTGACTGGCTTCACTCTGTATGAGAATCACTCTTTTTAAAAAGAGAAAATATGGAGTAAGAAGTGGAGGTTGCTGTTTAGGAAACGAGTCTACTTTAAATGAAGGAAAACAGCAGCAAATCTCTCAGACATTCAGATGTGTGGCTAGAAAAGCTAAAAGATGTTGAGTCTTTAGAAGACAGAGGACTAAACCGTAAATCCTATTTGCTCACTAAAAGAATTGCTGTGAAGATCTCAGGTAACAATAAACTTGGACTAGGTTATGAAAGTGATGAGTATTAGTTGCTAAGTCGTGTCTGAGTCTTTTGCAACCCCATGGATTGTAGCCAGCCAGGCTCCTCTGTCCATGGAACTTTACAGTCAAGAATACTAGAGTGGGTAGCCAGTTACTTCTCAAGGGGATCTTCCTGACCCAGGGATCAAACCTGGGTCTTCTGCATTGCAGACAGATTCTTTACTGCCTGAGCCACCTGACTAAGTTATAATTTAGCTTAATAAAGATCATTTTTTCCCTGACACTGCTCACATAGGTGGATAGGATCTTCTTCTGGTTAAATGATCTTAGCACAAATTTTGCCTTTACTTACTGTATCTGCAATGTGAACTCTATCTGTACATAGACATCAAGGTCTATGAGACATATTTAAGATAATTATGGAAATCATAAAACATGGCTGGTGTTAGAATGCTAAGAGGTCATAAAAGTTACCTCTTGTAAATCCCTTCATTTCATTCATTTGTAACTGACAAGGAACTCACTGTCATCTTTTCCTGCCTGAACTAAAACTCTTTACATGTCTTTGAAAGTGAAAGTGACTCAGCTGTGTCCAACTTTCTGTGACCCCATGGACTATATAGTCCATGGAATTCTCTAGGCCAGAATACTGGAGTAGATAGCCTTTCCCTTCTCCAGGGCATCTTCCCAACCCAGGGATTGAACCAGGTCTCCCACATTGCAGGCAGATTCTTTACCAACTGAGCCACCAGGGAAGCCCAAGAATACTGGAGTGGGTAGCCTATCCCTTCTCCAGTGGATCTTCCCAATCTAGGAATCAAACCAGGGTCTCCTGAATTGCAGGCAGATTCTTTACCAACTGAGCTATCAGGGAAGCCCATGTTTTTTAAATTTAGTGCCAATTCTGGGGCTTAAAATAGCAACAGTCACTGCAGCCTCCAGACCACAGCTGTTGGCCACAAGCAAGACTTCTGTAGAAGTGCCTCAGACTATTTCTAAATACCTCACCATAAAGTTAAAAAGTGAATTTTTCCCACTCAGAGCCTTGCTCTGAGAGTCTGAAATTAGCTCCTCAGCCTCCTATAGACCATGGATCAGTCTCCAGATTTATAGTACTGACCTCTGTTTCCAAACCCGCAAGTTGCATACATGTGTACACACACACATTCACACACACACACACACACACACACACACACACACACACACAGCACCTACCCTCATTCCTCAAATTGCTGTCCAACAGTGATTTATGACCCATAGGAGTCTGCTGAAGCTGCTCCTCTTCCAGGATGTCTTCCTTGGTATCAGCTAACAAAGCTTGCTCCTTCTTCTCTTTTTAAATTAAATGTCTTTTGTGAACCATGAGTAACCCACTTTTTAATTTAACTAAATTAGATTACCTAGTACATCTCCTTATTTTATTAGTTCATAATACCCCAAACTTTAAAAGATCTTATTTCCTTGTACTTGTATATGTCATTATTTCCCAATTAAATAGCTAATACTTTAAGGACATAAATCTTTATTCTTATTCCATATTCCACAAAGGGCATAAAATAAGCACAGTAAATATTTTCAGGTTAATTAAGAAACATTCTCCTTCTCAGAAAACTCCTTGGTGAGTTTCCACTGGTTTTATAATCAGTCCTTAGTGATGCTGGTAATATCCGTAATGATCAGCCACTGTAGATAATATCAACCAGTCATGATCACAACCCTTTACTTCTTACTCCTCGTCTCAGTCTTCAGTTTTGAAACACAACTCTTCATCAGTAAATACAAGAGCAAAGATATTTTAATAAGCATAAAAAAATAATGCTTATGTAAAGACACATAGATTGAGTATGTGTATGAGCCAGTGTGGAGGTTGAGGACAGAAAGGAAGAAATAAAAGGAGATGAGAGGAAGAAGTAAACCATAAAAGAAACCCTGTAAGTTGCGCACACACTTTAAAGTGAGCCCGAGAATGTTAATATGAACTGAGTCATAGATTATTTTGAGGTTGAAGTCATCCTAACTTGTGCTGCTCTAGGTCACTTCAGTCCCATCTGACTCTTTGCAATACTATGGACTATAGCCGGCCTGGCTGTTCTGTCCGTGGGATTCTCCAGGCAAGAATACTGGAGTGGGTTGCCACCAGCGCATCTTCCCTGGAGGAGCATCTTCCCAACCAAGGGATCAAACCTGTGTCTCTTACATCTCCTGCACTGGCAGGCAGGTTTTATAGACCACAGCTGTTGGCCACAAGCAAGACTTCTGTAGAAGTGCCTTGGACTATTTCTAAATACCTCACCATAAAGTTAAAAAGTGAATTTTTCCCACTCAGAGCCTTGCTCTGAGAGTCTGAAATTAGCTCCTCAGCCTCCTATAGACCATGGATCAGTCTCCAGATTTATAGTACTGACCTCTGTTTCCAAACCCGCAAGTTGCATACATGTGTACACACACACATTCACACACACACACACACACACACACACACACACACACACACAGCACCTACCCTCATTCCTCAAATTGCTGTCCAACAGTGATTTATGACCCATAGGAGTCTGCTGAAGCTGCTCCTCTTCCAGGATGTCTTCCTTGGTATCAGCTAACAAAGCTTGCTCCTTCTTCTCTTTTTAAATTAAATGTCTTTTGTGAACCATGAGTAACCCACTTTTTAATTTAACTAAATTGATTACCTAGTACATCTCCTTATTTTATTAGTTCATAATACCCCAAACTTTAAAAGATCTTATTTCCTTGTACTTGTATATGTCATTATTTCCCAATTAAATAGCTAATACTTTAAGGACATAAATCTTTATTCTTATTCCATATTCCACAAAGGGCATAAAATAAGCACAGTAAATATTTTCAGGTTAATTAAGAAACATTCTCCTTCTCAGAAAACTCCTTGGTGAGTTTCCACTGGTTTTATAATCAGTCCTTAGTGATGCTGGTAATATCCGTAATGATCAGCCACTGTAGATAATATCAACCAGTCATGATCACAACCCTTTACTTCTTACTCCTCGTCTCAGTCTTCAGTTTTGAAACACAACTCTTCATCAGTAAATACAAGAGCAAAGATATTTTAATAAGCATAAAAAAATAATGCTTATGTAAAGACACATAGATTGAGTATGTGTATGAGCCAGTGTGGAGGTTGAGGACAGAAAGGAAGAAATAAAAGGAGATGAGAGGAAGAAGTAAACCATAAAAGAAACCCTGTAAGTTGCGCACACACTTTAAAGTGAGCCCGAGAATGTTAATATGAACTGAGTCATAGATTATTTTGAGGTTGAAGTCATCCTAACTTGTGCTGCTCTAGGTCACTTCAGTCCCATCTGACTCTTTGCAATACTATGGACTATAGCCGGCCTGGCTGTTCTGTCCGTGGGATTCTCCAGGCAAGAATACTGGAGTGGGTTGCCACCAGCGCATCTTCCCTGGAGGAGCATCTTCCCAACCAAGGGATCAAACCTGTGTCTCTTACATCTCCTGCACTGGCAGGCAGGTTTTATACCACTAACGCTACCTGGGCTACTAATTTGGATTCCACTAAATCTAAATTTGACTAGTTTAAGAAGAGTGAGATTTTAGAAATTCACAGCATGGAATAGTGTTTAATTTACATTTTTAACCCCACCCTATAGTTCTATGGAGCATGGTGTATAAATAAGAGAAAATGGATCTTCAGACGATGATATTTTCACTGTTGCATGCTAAGGTTAATTTAATTACATTGTTAACAGAAATTATAAATCTTCATTCTGCCTTTTCTGGTGATTTTAGAACCCAAACAAGTTCTCACTAAAGGAAACCAAAGTTTAGCTCAATTATCTATAAAATAATAGATTGTGATTGCTACAGTGGAAACTTAACCCAAATTTACCATCAATTTTAAATTTGTGTATGCTTACTTTGCAAAGATATACAAAAATTAGAAGAAATTAAGGTTTTTTATTAATAGTTATTTGTTGATTTAAGCTGATTAGTTAATCTCTTGGGGGTATGCCTTCTGATTGTGATCTAGTTTTCAGCATCTCTGAGCTTATACTGTGATATCTAAGCTACAGAATGGCTCTTATCAATGACAATAAAATTCCCTGTCAAAGATTCCATTCTGACACACAGTTCGCAGACAGGCAGATTTCATAGGGTCGCAACAAGAAAAGAACTGCAAGGGAGTAGTATAGGACCTAATTAAGACTGTATTGTGCTCAGTTGCTCAGTCATATCCAATTCTTTGTGATCCCATGGACTGTAGCCCCACCAGGGTCCTCATGGCTATGAAGTTATTCATGCCTTTAGTTTAGTAAGTTCATGCAGTGAGATGCTCCCGTGGGGATGATCTAGACCTGACCTTACTTGTAGTCAAGGATAGTTTATCCCCATCCATCTCCCTCTTACCTCCCCGCTCTGCTGGTACCCAGTCATCCACCACCGTCCTGGAAGAGAGACTCCTTTCTGTAGTACTGAAATAGGCTATGTTTGGTCACATGTCCACCCCATCTCTCTACTCCACAAACCTCCCCAGGCGCCACAATTGAAATTCAGCATCAGTTGCTCACATGATATGGGGATCAATATGGGGATCATGGATTCAACACATAAACCTTACGTGCTGCTGCTGCTGCTGCTGAGTTGCTTCAGTCATGTCTGACTCTGTGCAGCGCCATAGACGGCAGCCCACCATGCTCCCCCGTCCCTGGGATTCTCCAGGCAAGAACACTGGAGTGGGTTGCCATTTCCTTCTCCAATGCATGAAAATGAAAATTGAAAGTGAAGTCACTCAGTCGCGCTCAACTCTTAGCGACCCCATGGACTGCAGCCCACCAGGATCCTCCATCCATGGGATTTTCCAGGCAAGGGTACTGGAGTGGGGTGCCATTGCCTTCTCCAAAACCTTACATGAGGTGACCTGAATGGGAAAGAAATCCAAATATATGTGTGTGTGTGTGTGTGTGTGTGTGTGTACTGATGATTCACTTTGCTGTACAGCTAAAACTGACACAACACTGTAAAATAACTATCTCCCAATAAAATTAAAAAAAAACACTTATATTAAATTAACTTGAATTCAAATGCATTCATATTCTGCTCCCTACCCCATTCTTAGATGTATCTGCCACTATGAGGTAACATAATTTTAGAAGAGCGACCCACTCCCCTGCCCCACCAAACCACATCCAGGAATCGCCCTGCTCCTCACTGTGACTCTGGGTAGTCTCTTTGCTGTCCACTTGTCCCATCAAATACATACACATCCTTAAAAGCACAGTTTGAAACCTTCTCTTTGAGGCCTTTTACAAAAAATCAGAAGTTCTATCTGCCTCCATACATGCTCCAGAAATTTATCTGTGTGTCCTACATGGCAATCACTATCAAGTCCAGCTGTGACGTATAGCTGTGAGTTTGTCCTATTTTCCTTGGGACTTTGCCATGGCCTATGAAACAGGGGATGGCCCGTGTCTTGCATAGTCCTCAGTTTAATGATGTTTCATCATGTATTCATTCAGCAAATGTTTATGAAGTAACTTACATGCCAAGCCCTATTCGAGAATCTGAAGATACTGAAATGAATGACACAGAATCTCTGATTTCATGGAGCTTAGAGTTTAGTGCACATAATAGGTGCTCAATAAACACCTAGAAAGTTGCTGAACAAGATATTTCATATTTCTCAAAATACACATATTTCTATAGTTACATAGTTATTTGATGAAGATTTTTTAGATTTTTTAATCAAGGTATTCTTATTGATATGCCTCTAGGAATGGGTCAGAGTTGAAAATTCTAGGCCACAGCCTGGTTGACCCTTCAGTCAATACACAGGTCCAGATCTTCCACATGAAGAAAACCTGGCCTACCGAGATGAACTGTGAGTCCATCAGGAGAAAAATAAAAGCAGAATTACGGAAAGAGCAATGCCTTCAGGCCTATAAGAGTCACACCCTCCAGACAGCATTCAGTACTTAGTTATTTATTCAGCAAATACACACTGGGCACCTGAATTTTTTAGTAACTCTTCCAAGTGACCACAACCCATAAGATGATAAACAAATCACCATGTTATTCCAATACTTACAGCTACTGTGAATAAACACAAACCACAACAAGGAGAAGCAGAATTAACAAGAAGGCCACTTTATTTAGACTAAATGGGAGGCCTGTCTAAGCAGGTGATATTTGGGCAGAAACCTGAGTGAAATAAGGAAACAGAGCATAAAAGGCCTAGGGTATAACTTTCCAGGAAGAAAAAGCAGTGAGTAAATTTATACTAGTCAGGACACGGCAGCAACCTAAATGTCCATCGACAGAGTAGAGGATAAAGATGTGGTACACACATTCAATGGAATATTACTGAGCCATAAAAAGGAACAGAACTGGGTCATTTGTAGAGATGTGGATGGACCCAGAGTCTGTCATACAGAGTGAAGTAAGTCAGAAAGAGAAAAACAGATATATTAATTCATATCTGTGGAATCTAGAAAAATGGTACATATTAACCTATCTGTAGGGCAGAAATAGTGACACAGATACAGAGAATGGATATGTAGACACAGAGGGGGAAGGGGAAGGTAGGATAAATTAGGCAATTTGGATTGATATGTATACACTACTGTGTATACATCAGAGAGCTAGAAGGGACCTGCTGCACAGCACAGGAGCTCAGTTTGGTGTTATGTGATGACCTGGATGGGTATGACAGGGAAGGGGAGAGAGAGATCAGCTGATTCACTTTGCTCTACAACACTGTAAAACACCTATACCCCAATTTAAAAAAGGGGGGGGGAATGAATGACACAGAATCTCTGATTTCATGGAGCTTAGAGTTTAGTGCACATAATAGGTGCTCAATAAACACCTAGAAAGTTGCTGAACAAGATATTTCATATTTCTCAAAATACACATATTTCTATAATTACATAGTTATTTGATGAAGATTTTTTAGATTTTTTAATCAAGGTATTCTTATTGATATGCCTCTAGGAATGGGTCAGAGTTGAAAATTCTAGGCCACAGCCTGGTTGACCCTTCAGTCAATACACAGGTCCAGATCTTCCACATGAAGAAAACCTGGCCTACCGAGATGAACTGTGAGTCCATCAGGAGAAAAATAAAAGCAGAATTATGGAAAGAGCAATGCCTTCAGGCCTATAAGAGTCACACCCTCCAGACAGCATTCAGTACTTAGTTATTTATTCAGCAAATACACACTGGGCACCTGAATTTTTTAGTAACTCTTCCAAGTGACCACAACCCATAAGATGATAAACAAATCACCATGTTATTCCAATACTTACAGCTACTGTGAAGAAACACAAACCACAACAAGGAGAAGTAGAATTAACAAGAAGGCCACTTTATTTAGACTAAATGGGAGGCCTGTCTAAGCAGGTGATATTTGGGCAGAAACCTGAGTGAAATAAGGAAACAGAGCATAAAAGGCCTAGGGTATAACTTTCCAGGAAGAAAAAGCAGTGAGTAAATTTATACTAGTCAGGACACGGCAGCAACCTAAATGTCCATCGACAGAGTAGAGGATAAAGATGTGGTACACACATTCAATGGAATATTACTGAGCCATAAAAAGGAACAGAACTGGGTCATTTGTAGAGATGTGGATGGACCCAGAGTCTGTCATACAGAGTGAAGTAAGTCAGAAAGAGAAAAACAGATATATTAATTCATATCTGTGGAATCTAGAAAAATGGTACATATTAACCTATCTGTAGGGCAGAAATAGTGACACAGATACAGAGAATGGATATGTAGACACAGAGGGGGAAGGGGAAGGTAGGATAAATTAGGCAATTTGGATTGATATGTATACACTACTGTGTATACATCAGAGAGCTAGAAGGGACCTGCTGCACAGCACAGGAGCTCAGTTTGGTGTTATGTGATGACCTGGATGGGTATGACAGGGAAGGGGAGAGAGAGATCAGCTGATTCACTTTGCTCTACAACATGTAAAACACCTATACCCCAATTTAAAAAAGGGGGGGGGCGGGCAGTAGTGAAACTTGTTGATATAAGTTAAGCTCATAATACTGGAGAAACACCCAGAAGGCCAGTGTGGCTGAAATGGGGTGGGTTGTGGTGTGGCCAGCCAGAGTCAAACCACACAGGGCCTTTTAGAGTATAGTAAGGATGAATCCTGACTATTCACTGAAGGACTGATGCTGAAACTGAAGCTTCAATACTTTGGCCATCTGACGCCAAGAGCCAACTCATTAGAAAAGACTCTGCTGCTGGGAAAGATTGAAAGCAGGAGGAAAGGGGGTTGACAAAGGATGGGATGGTTGGATGGCATCACTGACTCAATCAACAGGAATTGGAGCAAGCTCCAGGAGATGGTCAAGGACAGGGAAAGCCTGGAGTGCTGCAGTCCATGGGGTCAGAAAGAGTCGGATACAACTGAGGGGCTGAACAACAACAAGGATGCTGAGTTTATTTTAGGAGTGATGGGATATCCCTGCAGGCTTTGAGCAGAGGAGTGACAAGACCTGTTTTAAAATTCAAAGAGGCCCTTCTGGCTAGTTCGTGGACCTCTGACTGTTGAAAGCAGTGGTAGAAGCAGAGAGAACAGTTGGCAGGTTATTGCAGAGACCAGACCAGGCAAGCTAGAAGACCAGCTTGCACTGAAATGGAGGTGGGCGAAATGGTCATATTCTGAGTGTCGAGTCACTAGGACATACTGGGGGACTGGATGTGAGATATAAAGGAAGCAGAGTAATCAATGACTCTAAAGTTTTCATCCTGAGCAGTGGTTCTCTAGTGACGCTCAACTTGGATGACAAATACTGAGACAGGAGCAGGTATGGGCAGAAGGATCAAGGAGTTCTGTTTTTGACAGGTTAGGGTCTGAAAGACCTCAAAAATCTATAAGAGGAAATGATGAGTACACAGTTGGATTTGAAGTGCTAAACCCCTCGAAGAGCTCAGAGGGGAAGGCTTTGATAAAGATATGAATATGGATGTCATCAGCATTACATCATATTTAATGTCTTAGTCTAAATTAAATCATATGGAGAGTAAGTGTAGATAGGGAAGCAATGCGGATGGGAGAGATGGGGAGAGGAGAGGGCTGAGGACAGAGACCCGAGGTATTGAATCATTTACCATTCAGCTAGAGAGGAGAATTTAGAAAAGACAACAAGGAGGAGAAACTAGTGAGGCAGAAGAGAAAGCTAAAGAGCGCGATATCCAGGATTCAAGGAAAGTGTCTGTGGTGTCGAAAGCTGCTCAGTAGTTGAACAAGATGAAGACTAGAAATACAGAGGTCATAGGTGACCTTGTCAAAAGCAGATTCAACAGAGTCATAGAGAGGACACTGATCAGGTGTATTTAAGAGACACTGAGAGATGAAGACATAAAGTGGACTCAGACAGCCCTAGTCCAATTGTGCGCAGACCAGCTGCTCGTCTCCTGTCTGCAATCAGACAAGTATAGAAACTGAGATGCCGCTGCAACTTCCAAGTGTGTGATCTGTACCCTCTGTTCTCGGTGCTTGGGGTGCAGACAACTCCGCTGACTGCTGAACCCCCACGGTGAGCAGCATGTGGAGCAGCCTGTGTCCCCAGCGTGTCCTCTAGGACTTCACATCCATCTGCCACAGACTGGAAGTGGAAAACAGAATCCCAGATCTCAGTTCACTCGTGCAGCTCTTGCCAGTGATTTCACTACAAAGAGTTCAAGAGAGTGAGGAAGGTGAAGAAACTGTGATAGGAGTGGGGGGTTTGTACGCTAGTATATTTTACATGCTAGTATATTTACAGGAGAGGTCATCTGGCAGTGGTATGTTACTTGGAAGAGAGGAAATGGGGAGATACTTGAGAGTGAGATCACAAACATGAAGGCAAAGTCCTTCTATGGATGGGAGATGGTGAGATTCTGGGCATGGGGGGAGGTCTCAGCCTTATATTGAGACATCCCTGTGCTGCCATTTGGCAAAATGGGGAAAGCCTCAAATGACTCACCCATGAGCTCCCCCTTTCCCCTCTGCTCTTACAACTCCTCTCTAAATGACCTTCCTTGTCAAGGGATCGGGCACAGTGTCTGTGTTTTCCTATCAGGCTTAGTTTCCCGCCAGCCTGCAGGAACTATTCAAACAAGCCAATCACAGCCTCCTACAGGAACCAGGGGCACCCCACCTCCGTGATACTACACAGCTCCTCCTGCAGCCCCTACTTTTCACTCTGTTTCCAAGTCCAACCCCTATGTGGCCCTGTATGGATTATACCTAACTAAAATAATGCTGTCGATCTCACCTGTCCAGGCCAGGAGTCAGTGTTGGGTCATCCGCATAACTGAATCTCTCCCTCTCCAATGGGGTGAAAAGGGAGCCATCAGTATAGGTGCAGACACCTGAATGTGTGGAGTAAGAAAGACATATGCTAAGGAACTTACTCGGGTCCCCTGATATCTTGGTAAGAGACAAGAGGTCATCAACTGAGAGTCTGGAAAGGGAAGGGGGGTCTGAGTCTTCCAGAGGAGGAAGAAGGTGTGAAATCTTCTTTCTACAGGAACAGGAAGCAACAGGGTGGTCAAGCGGGATTGAGGGCAGAGCCAAGGGCTCACTGGAGGTTTGTGGTCACAACGTACAATGAGATCAATCAGAAAGGCAGTGTGCAGAGCTTCTGCTGAGCAGAGATCTCTGTTGCTCTGACACGGCAGCGTATAGGCTGGCTTGGGTTTCATCAGGGGCTTCCTGAAGTTTACCATCTCCAACATAAGGAGAGATGGGGCCAACATGGGCACTTATGTGAAATGGGTAGAGGGGACACTTTGGAGAGAAGACACACAGCAATAGCAGCAGTCAGGTGATGCATGGACAGGTTCTGAGGTCACTACAGGGCATAGCCACCTTGTTCTGTCCACGGAAATCTGGAGTGCTTCACATCTAATCCAGGCACTGCAGAAATAGCCACAGGACACAGCACGCAGGCTGCACCTTGGGAAGTGGGGTAATCTGTGCTTTGCAACAAAACGGGGGTCGTAGGTGGCTTGGTCACATTTTGCTGACTAAGCGTCCTTTCTCAGAATGAGCTGAGATTCTAGAATCGCTGTGATTAGAACAAACCGGCCCTGGAACTTCCAAAACGGCGCTTGCATTCCCACAGTCTTCCATCTTTCTTCAGAGAAAAAATTGAAGAAAGCATGGTTGGCTCTCTGGCTCACCCCTACTCTCTGGCATTATTCATATTTCCAGCTCTCCAGACAGCTTCTTTAAGGAGTCTGTGTGCTCAGGAGCCAGCTCAGGCATCAGGAGCTCATTAGTTGATGAAGACAGTATAGCATTCAAGTTCTGGAACTGCACAGGCTCAAATCTTGCCTTTACCACTAGCTGAATCTATGACTTTAGAGGGCTTTGGAGGGGCTGCAGTGGTAAAGAACCCAACTGTCAGTGCAGGAGACAAAAGAGATGTAGGTTTGACCCCTGCATCAAGATCCCCTAGAGAAGGAAATGGCAACCTGCTCCAGTATGCTTGCCTAGAAAATTCCATGAACAGAGGAATCTGAAGGCTACAGTCCATGGGGTCGCAAACGGTTGGACACAACTGAGCAACTGAGATGACAATGATGATGGCTTTAGAGGAGTCACTTTACCTTTGTAAGACTTGATTTCCACCAAGTGTAAAATGAGGATAATGTAAATAATTATCTCAAAGACTCACTTGAAGATTAAATGAGATTCTACAATAAAGCTGGATGAAGCACAAGCTGGAATCAAGATTTCAAGGAGAAATATCAATAACCTCAGATATGCAGAAGACACCACCCTTATGGCAGAAAGTGAAGACGAACTGAAAAGCCTCTTGACGAACACAAAAGAGGAGAGCAAAAAAGCTGGCTTAAAACTCAAACTTCAAAAAACAAAGACCATGGCATCCAGCCCCATCACTTTATGGCAAATAGATGGGGAAACAATGGAAACAGTGAGAGACTTTTTGGGCTCCAAAATCACTGAAGATGGTGACTGCAGCCATGAAACTGAAAGATGCTTGGAAGAAAAGCTCCTTGGAAGAAAAGTTATGACAAACCTAGACAGCATATTAAAAAACAGAGACATTACTTTGCCAACAAAGATCTGTCTAATCAAAGCTATAGTTTTCACAGTAGTCATGTATGGATGTGAGAACTGGACCATAGAGAAAGCTGAGTGCTGAAGAATTGATGCTTTTGAACTGTGGTGTTGGAGAAGACACTTTAGAGTCCCTTGGACTTCAAGGAGATCAAACCAGTCAATCTTAAAGATCAAACCTGAATATACATTGGAAGGACTGATGCTGAACCAATACTTTAGCCACCTGATGCAAAAAATTGACTCATTGGAAAAGACCCTGATGCTGAGAAAGATTGAAGGCAGGAAGGGAATGGGACAACAGAGGATGAGATGGTGGGATGGCATCACCGACTCGATGGACATGACTTTGAGTAAGCTCTGGGAGTTGGTAATGGACAGGGAGTCCTGGTGTGCTACAGTCCATGGGGTTGCAAAGAGTTGGACACGGCCGAGTGACTGAACTGAACTGCACTGATACAATAAAGTATTTAGCCCAGTTCGTGGCATATAGTAAGAGCTTGGTAAATATAACTAGATATTATAGATAGGTTCATCTAGCACTTGACAAAAAAGTGACTCTGTAGACCTCATCATAGTTATAAACTTTAGGTTACTTAGTCAATAACCAAATATCTTTTAATCTCTTTTCAGTCAGGTCCTCCTTGGGACCATGACCCAAAGTTTAAGATATGGCTAGCAGATAGGATCGAAGGCCAACTCCAAAACAGAGGCCTAATTGGGGATCCAGGCCACGACTCTGCTAGAACCTCATACTAATGAACCCCAGCCAGTGTTTGTCATGTGAGGAGGTCATCCAGACAATAAGCAGAGCTTTGTGGCCCTACAGCCACCAGCTAAGGAAAGTTTGGGCCGTCCAAGCTCTGAGAACTCAGAGAGCTGGGCAATTTGCATCACATGTGCACTCCATAGAGTGTAAGCATGTCATGTATGCATAATCAGTCTGTACATTATCTAAATGTCAGAGAACAAGAAGACTGTCACCACCACACAGCACATGTGCGTGCACACACACACACACACACACACACACACACACGCAGGCACACACGCAGGCACACATAGGTGTTACTCTTATTAGAAGAACTTCCATTCAAGTTCAAGAGGTAAGACTAAGTAGCACTTTCTGAATTCTTCAAGATATGTGCCCCGTGGATACTTCCGTGAAATAATTCAGCCACAAAAATAAGACTCAGACATGTAGGCACAAACTTGATTTGTGTCCTTATCATAAGAGCCTCAACTGATACAAAACTTGCAACCAATTTCAGTCTCCAATTACTAATTTCAAGATCCTTTTTATTCTAAAATTTTGACATTGAGAAAACTGTGGTCAGTTGAGGACAAATGAAATATAATATACTTAAAGACAGACACCTGATTTAACTTAGAGTTCTGGGGAGGACCCTCCATATAATGAATGTAATATAAATGTCACCTTCCTCCAATTTCACTCTTAAGCACACCAACAATAGAACATAATACCAGGACATAATTCTGCCACCAAAGTGGATAAATGTTAATTAACCTGTCTCTTACTTAACTCAAATAAGTGAATGGGGATTGACAGGGAAAATTAAATGAGTTTTCCTCATTTACACACTGATTCTTAAAGGTTGATATGCACATTCTCAAAACAACTATCGTTCAACTTTAAAGCAAATTTAACATCATCATCTTCAAAGTTTAAAAACAGTCGGGACTCAGCCATTAAAAAGAACACATTTGAATCAGTTCTAATGAGGTGGATGAAACTGGAACATACCATACAGAGTGAGGTAAGCCAGAAAGAAAAACACCAATATAGTATACAATGCATAAATATGGAATTTAGAAAGATGGTAATGATAATCCTGTATGCAAGACAGCAAAAGAGACACAGATGTATAGAACAGTCTTTTGGACTCTGTGGGAGAGGGAGAGGGTGGGATGATTTGGGAGAATGGCATTGAAACATGTATAATACTATATGTGAAACAAATCGCCAGTCCAGGTTTGATGCATGACACAGGATGCTTGGGGCTGGTGCACTGCGATGACCCAGAGGGATAGTATGGGGAGGGAGGGGGGAGTGGGGTTCAGGATGCGGAACACGTGTGCACCCGTGGTGGATTCATGTTGATATATGGCAAAATCAATATAATATTGTAAAGTAAAAATAATAATAATAAAATAAAAACAGTCGAGTAAGTATGGATTTATTTGGAAGATCTGGGGATGCTTATGATGTGGAGTAAACAAATCTATGACTTCAGATGATAGGAGCTCAAAATTCTGTCCTCGAATACCAGATCCCATTGACCTCAGGCCAATGATCAATATCTCCAAACTCTCGCCTCAAATGCTATAAAACTGAGATTCAGAGTACTTAGTTATTAGACTGTTTGGAATGAATGATGGTCATTTGGCAGAGTGGGTTTGTAAACAGACACAGGCTTAGTCTTTGTTCTGCCTTTTACCAATAAATGTGAATTTCCTCCCACACCTCTGTGCCTTTAAAAAGGAGGGAGGGCTTTGGGTTCAGAAGTCACAAGCAGAATTTCTCTCTTCAAAGAAAATCATGAGATTTTAATTTCTCAAATGACATGGGCACAATTGTTGGAGTAGCAGGATGTAAAAATTTAAGCAGGTATGGGCTACCTATATTGTCATTAATTCTTATGGCCCAGAATTCTTAGGAGGAGGTATAGGGAACCAGTGATATATAGTATCACCATGTGGCCCCTTCTTAAAGATGTCATAAGTTCCAGTGAGATCAAAACACATACACATTTGATAGGAAAAACAACTATACACAGTATATCCCATTATGCTAATGCAAAGGACAAAGCATCTACTTCTGCTTTATTGACTACGCCAAAGCCTTTGACTGTGTAGATCACAACAAACTGTGGAAAATTCTTAAAGAGACGGGAATACTAGACCACCTTACCTGCCTCTTGAGAAATCTGTATGCAGGTAAAGAAGCAACAGTTAGAACTGGACATGGAACAACAGACTGGTTCGAAATCAGTAGGTCAAGGCTATATGTTGTCATCTTGTTTATTTAACTTATATGTTGAGTATATCATGCAAAGTGCCAGGCTGGATGAAGCACAAGTTGGAACCAAGATTGCTGGGAGAGATATCAATAACCTCAGATACACAGATGACACCACCCTTATGGCAGAAAGTGAAGAAGAACTAATAAGCCTCTTAATGAACACGAAAGAGGAGAGTGAAAAAGTTGGCTTGAAACTCAACATTCAAAAAATGAAGATCATGGCATCTGGTCCCATAACTTCATGGCAAATAGATGGGGAAACAATGGAAATAGTGAGACTTTATTTTGGGGGGCTCCAAAATCACTGCAGATGGTAACAGCAGCCATGAAATTAAAAGACCCTTGATCCTTGGAAGAAAAACTATAACAAACCTAGACGGCTATTAAAAAGCAGAGACATTACTTTGCCAACAAAGATCCATCTAATCAAAGCTATGGTTTTTCCAGTAGTCATGTATGGGCGTGAGAGTTGCACTATAAATAAAGCTGAGTGCTGAAGAATTGATGCTTTTGAACTGTGGTGTTGGAGAAGACTCTTGAAAGCCCCTTGGACTGTAAGGAGATCCAACCAGTCTATCCTAAAGGAAATCAGTCCTGAATATTCAGTGGAAGGACTGATGCTGAAGCTGAAACTCCAATACTTTGACCACCTGATGTGAATAACTGACTCACTGGAAAAGACTGATGCTAGGGAAGATCGAAGGCAGGAGGAAAAGGGAATGACAGAGGATGAAATGGTTAGATGTCATCACTGACTCTATGGACATGAGTTTGAGCATGCTTCAGGAGTCGGTATGGACAGGGAAGCCTGGTGTGCTGCAGTCCCTGGGATCACAGAGTCGGATACGACTGTGCAACTGAAATGATCTGAAAGGGCAAAAAAGTAGCAGAGTATAAAGAAAAAATCCAATTATTACTAAGCTCAGTGCTTATTTGTGTCTGATTCTTTCTAGCCCCATGAACTGTAGCCCACCTAGTTCCTCTGTCCATGGAATTTTCCAGGCAAGAATACTGGAGAGGGTTGCCATTTCCTTTTCCAGGGGATTGTCCCAACCCAGGGATGGAACCCACACCTCTTACATCTCCTGCATTCATTACCAGGCAGGTTCTTTATCACTAATACCACCTGGGAAACTTACTAAGCCCACTGAATTACAAAAATGAGCCCTGCTGACCTCTCACCATAGAGTAGAAATCCACTAATAACACTGCCATCTATACTGTTCACTCACACTCTTTCCCATACATTTGAAACTTCCTTATGTCAAAAAGCATTTCATAGGCATTTGATTCAACAGATCTGAAAGTCACCCAATCTAAATACCCAACTTGGGAAAGCAAACTACGTGAGCTCAGGCTTCATGAATTCACCAACACCCTGAGCCATGCTGTTAAAACACAAAGCAGAGAAAAACAAAATGGTGGGCTCCTTCTTTAAGCAAATACACACTTGAAATAAACAGAGACATCCCTCCAGGAGCAGCACAGGCAGTAAAAGCTTGTGTGCACAGGACACGTGAAAAAGTGAGAGATGAAAACAGGGAAGTCCCTCTCCCCCCAGAAAATGGCTGGCGGCCTTTGAAGCCACACAGCTTCCCCCCCTCCTCCATGTTTCTCTGCATCTAATGTCCCCACATAATAGGAGCTTTCTAATCCGGGTTTCTACTTCTCAGACGCTTCTGCAGTCCAGCCTCCGCCTGGGAGAGCAGGTGACAAAATTTCCCCTCTCCCTTCATCAGGCAACAAAGAGGATCACATCTCCAGGAAAAGCAGAGCTCCGCGGCCTGCGGCTTAGGGTTCTCCGGACATGAAGTAACAGGGGAGAGAGAAAATGCATTTGGAGCGGTTAGCACATAGGATTAATTGAATTATAATATAATCATCTGATCAAATACTAATTAGCATAATCATGTGAAAGGAAAATGGCTGGAGGAACCCAGGAACACCTTGGCATCCCATATTCTTAGTGACTGACAAAAGAAGGGGACACAGAGATTTGGGGTTTTTTTCTCTTTTGCTCATAAAAAAAAATAGTAAATAAAGCTTAATCAATGGCAAGCATTACCAGCTATGGTTTTTGCAGCCAAAGGAATTACAACTGAGATGTAGAAGAAATATCTTTCTTTCTCTGTAGCATGGTGCTAGCATTCACGCTGTTGGTTAGTCACTAGTCACATATGACTCTGTGACCCTATGGACTGTAGCCTGCCAGGCTCCTCTGGCCATGGGATTCTCCAGGCAAGAACACTGGACTGGGTTAGAATGCCCTCTTCCAGGGGATTTTCCCAACCCAGGGATCACACCTGGGTCTCCTGCATCAGCAGGGGTGTTCATAACCACTGAGCCACCTGAGAAGCCCTCGCATCCATAGAAAAGCACAAAAACAATATTACACTGTAGGCGAGGCTTCAGACTATGTAACTTCATGTTCCTCAGCCTCAGCATGTTGACATCTTGGGCCGGAAAATTATTTGTCATGGGGGTGGGGGCAGGCGGTCCTGTCCACTGTAGGACACTGCCTACCCACCAGATGCCAGGGGCATCCCCTTCTCCTCAGAGTTGTGACAACTCAAAGTGTTTCCAGAGTTTGCCCAATATCCCCAAGAGGGTGACACTGTGCTGGTTAGAACGCTGATTTAACTCAAGAACACAGTTTGTCAGGAGCATTAAAAATGACCAGATCATAAAAGGAAGGAAGAAGTCTTTTATTCCCATCTGCCCAAAATAATGAGCCTAAAATAAAAATTCCGCAGAATTCCACGCAGTTGATATCTGCTGTGTGTAGTTAGAGTTTTATAATAACTCATAACACCTATGCTTGTATAAATTGGAAAAAATATTATAAATGCCAGCCTCTCCCCATCCAGGGATCTCTAGAAAGACACAGCAGGCTTCTACAGGCAACCCCTGTGGGGGACCCTCCCAGGCTGAAAGAGCACCATTTCTTGCTTTCGGACTTCAGTGTGTCCTGAGCAGCTGGGGGCCCAGAGCAGTGTACCCCACTCATTGATGTCAGGGCAAACCACCTGTGACTTAGTTAATCAGCAGAGGCAGGGAAGGCCCCTAGACCCCAGGGAAATATCACTTTCTTCCTACACTCTCACTGTATGCATGAAAGCCCCGATTATTTGCTCCCAGTATCTAAGGAGGGCAAGAGAGAGGTGAAAATGATTATGAGTGAATAAATACAGAAGGCCCCTCCAGTTCTTGCAAATGCATCTCCAATAGATTCATTGCACTTTCTTGGCCATCAGTCGGATGGTACCTAATCATGTTTATTCTTATGGAGAGATGCTAGACGCCTAAGGGAGAAACACTCAATGCTTATTAAAGCTTGTAATGAATACTTCCTATGGGTTAAGGTGATTTGTTCTAATAATAAATCTGAGTCACATCATCTGTCATTTAAATTTTTCTAAAGAAAGTACTTAACCATTTACAATTACTTGAGAAATCTCTTGAAACTTATTAAACTTGCTGATAGACTTATTTATGACCTTTCCCATGAAGGAGACATGGAAAAAGGTTGACCTCATCTGCACAAAATTTAAAAGAGAACAGTCTGTCCAAGCTGTGGAGGCTGTGAAAACTCCAAATCAGAGAGGAATTGTGAGCTATTTTAAACAGATACCTTCTTCTATGAACTCCCTTGGAAAAGCTTGTGACTTCTGAACCCAAAGCCTCCCTGCTTTTTAAAGGAGCAGAGGTGCGGGAGCCCTTTGTTGCACAGAAACAGTGTCTACCCTAATTCAGGGACTTATGAGTAAGCAGAAATTATACTTTTTCAGCCCACAATGTCTTTCATACTGCTTTTTTTCTAAAGCTAAAAATCAAAACAGCCGCTCTGAAAGAATTTCTATATGAATCACAATAAAATCGCCGAAGGTTTATAAAATCCACCTTGTTTCAGATGCCTAGGAGGGAAAGTTATTTTTAATATTATCTAAAATAAGATCTCAGGACACAAAAATTTATTTTTAAAGGTTCTGAATTGAGGCCTCTTTCCAGCACACGTTCGTGTCTATTTTAGTTAAAAAATCAAGGACATGGAGTTTTGAAAAGATTATTCTGCCACTAATAACTGTCCTCAATTTTATCATACACATGACAAGGTCTAAAATGAATATATGTCCTTATGTGCCATTTTCTCTTTTTATGACAACCCAGCATTAATGACAACACTTCATATGACAAACACAGTCCACTTGGGGTCATTTACCTAAAAGAAGGGAGCAGAGGTCAAGAAAACCCCAATGAGCAAATGATCCCCAAGTCCCTTATTCCTGGCTTTGGAAGGAGTTTCTGTGCCTTGATACGAGAAACAAGGAATGTGTGATGTTCCCAGGATGGTGCAGGCAGAACATCAAGCTGCAAACAGACCCAAATCTGTCTGGCCCTGACACATCTCTTAAGCTTTTTCAATATGATAACCCAAATGATTTCCCACCATTGATCTCTTGCTGGGAGATCATTGAATGTGGTTACATTTAGGCTCAAAAGGTTTCTCTACCAGGACTCCAGCTGCTAGCAAAGAAGGGTCAGTATGAGAAAACACAAATAGAACCAAGTCCATCAGCATAGCACACGCTAGCAATAAACCTGGATATCAAATATGCTAAAAAAAATAAGGAAAAAAATACGTACATGCATATGCACACATACACATTTGGATACAAATAAGCACAGACAGCAGATATATATACAGATGATTCTCAAGCTGCCTGTATGCTAAGCTGTGTTTGACTCTGTAACCCTCATGGATTGTAGCCTGCAAGGTGCCTCTGTCCATGGGATTCTCCAGGTAAAAATATTGGAGTGGGTTGTCATTTCCTCCTCCAGGGGATTTTCCTGACCCTGGGATCAAGCCTACGTCTCTTACATCCCTGCACTGCCAGGTGGGTTCTTTACCTCTAGTGCCACCTGGATTCTCAAGGTACTAGCATCTAAGTTAGATGGTTGGGGTCACAAGTCTCTCTACTCAGGGTCTTCCCTGTTACCAGCCCCTATGAGTAACTCTCCCCAAAGCTGTCTAAATCTTTGTGGGAATTGGTGAAGTCCAGCTCCACATACGCATGCCCTCTCAGTAAATCACTTCACAAACAAAGCTCCCCAACAGTGCACTGGGGGCCATGAAGTTTTATCAGGTCAACATTCTAGCTATTGTCTGACTGACCCTCTAGCTCCATCAGGGGTTCGGCAGCCTCTTCCCAAGCATGCTTTTCTGGAGCTGGGTTTCACCACCTGGATAATAACAACACAGAGACTTCGGCCTGCACACCCCAGAACTATTGAACCAGGCCCTCCGGTGATCAGAGCTGGAAACTGTACAACCAGCTACACAAAAGATCACATGAGCCTTACACATAGTTAAGCTGAAGGTCCCCTGGGGAGGGGGAAAAGTGGCAAAAACACGTATCAGAGTTAGACCTCAGGAGCTTTTCAAACTGCAGACTGCAAGGAGATCAAATCAGTCAGTCCTAAAGAAAATCAACCTTGAATACTGGAAGGGCTGATGCTGAAGTTGAAGCTCCAATATGTTGGCCACATGATTTGAAGAGCCGCCTCATTGTAAAAGACCCTGATGCTGGGAAAGACTGAGGGCAGGATGAGAAGGGGGTGGCAGAGGATGAGATGGTTGGATAGCATCATCGACTCAAAGGACACGAATCTGAGCAAACTCTGGAAGACAGTGAAAGACAGGGAAGCCTGGAGTGCTGCAGTGCCTGGGGTCACAAAGAGTCGGACACAACTGACTGTGTGGACAGCCATGATAACAACAAAGCAGTCTCCTCTGAGAGGCTCATAGGAGAAAAACTTCCTCCCTGACCCAGCCCACTTGCACTTTGAGAACCAGCAGCCCTGATCCTGGCCAGGAGGCACCATAAACCGGAACATGGTTCAAGGATCCACAGACTGGCGTCCAGTCAGTGTGGCTCTCTCCTCCCTGCTCACAAAACTGCTGTCTGGATATGGGAGTCCCTTCCTCCATATGCTCAGTCTTTCCATAAACCTTAACTCCCATGGCCTCCAGGCACCTGATATCCCAGAGGTCTACAGCATATTCTCACCTTCCCATCGCCAGTGATGGGGTGGCAGAGTGATGTGGCATTGTGGGTGGGAGGAGGAGAAGGGGTCTCTTGTGATTCCAAGTTAGAGCAGGTGGTGGTTGGTGATATGAGATCTCATCGCATATAGATGAACCACTTACTGATCAAAGTAATTACCCCAAACAAATACCAAGATCACTTCTAGGTCAAAATTTTCTACCCTCATTTCTACATAAAGATATCCACCAAACCTACTGTAAAACAGTAGCCACCAAAGGTTTGATAGCTATTGATCTTGGTGAGTCATAACATATGCACATACATGACTGGTAATTCACCACCCTACTCACCTTCTGCCCCCATGTCAAGGTACCAGAGAGGTACCTGCTACTTTTGGATTTACCAACTTGAATCATTTATGAAAGAATAATTCTGTACCTTAGAGAACATTTCATGTGTTTTACACATTTCCTTTCACTGGCTGAAGAACTAGACAAACGGCTACCCTTTGCAGGAACCAGCTGTGACAAGGTCCAGGAAGGGTGATAAAAACACTACTGTGCCCTGTCTATGAAGTCAAGTTGCTCCTTTCACTAGTAATGTCAGTTATGGTTGTTATTGTTGGGGTCTTCAGTTCATTCATGAAGTCTCCCAAGTAATATTACAAGGCATTGTTATTTCTATCCTGGCAGCTACAAATCAGTTATTAAAAATGCTCTACAGCTCATATTAAGAAATAAACACGGTAATTAGGCAGATTGGGACTTGGGGCTTGGGGTGTCTTATGGGAACTCAAGATCAAATCATGCCACAGTGGGGCTAGAGTGGAGAGAAGAAATGAGTCTCAAGTTTCCCTAATGAGAAAATGTGTTTACTCAAAGGCTTCCACAATAGAGCTCAGGTCTACATTAAAAAAAAAAAAAAGTAAAATTTAAAAACACAGTAAAATGTCGTGGTTCTAATTATCTTCATGCTTTGCCTTTCTCTTACAACATAATTGTAAAAAAATTTCCCATCGCCCTGAAGTCCCTATGATGAGTGATAAAATAGGTCTCATGAGAAAAATCAATGCTTTCTTCAATACTAGGAAAAGAAATCAATGCTAAGAATCTCCATTGCCTTCAGCCATTTAAGTGACATAGCTCCCCAGCATGTGACATAGGCCATCTCGGTCAGCATCCAAGGAACCAGGAGCCACGCACAGAGGCTGCTTCATCACTCAGTCTATGAGGATGCAGAAGACACCTGGGGACCCTGAGGTCTTCGGGTTCTTCACTAAGACTGTTATGTACCACTAGTGTTGTTTTCCAGAAGCATCCAATAATTTGAGATTCAGGTATCCAGGAAAAAAACTATAAACTGACTTCACTGTGTTTAGTATTAATATTAATGCACAGTGGACAACAAAAAGACTTCCTTAAGTTTTCTGTAAAGCCAAGCTTAAAATTGTTCCCTGGTTCACCATTTTAATATTAAAAGAGGCAAGGCTCATATGAACCAAAATCTGCAATTCATTCATTCAAGCCTCTTTCTATTACTTCATCAAACCTGCCTGGAAAGGTTCCACAGTCTGGGAAGATGGGCTACAAAATAACCAACTGCATAGACATTTCCTCACAAAATAAAAAAAAAAAAAAGCCTTTCACGTATCATAATCTGGGGTAGCTCTGGCTTTTGTTCAGATGTTCAACCTATCTACAAACCAGCAGCACTTCAATACAAATTCAAGGATTCTATCATTAATAGAAAACAATGTATACTTGGGGCTAGTAAAACCAAAATATTATCCAGAATAAATGCAGTCTGAGTATGGAAGACTATCTCATTTCTAAGAGCAAGTGTGTTCATTTGTCTTTGTCTGGGAACATTAATGTCAATCAAGTCAGCCTGTGTGACACAGCCAACCCCATGTGGACTGGCCAATTAGAAGAGTATATATGACAATTTTTAAAATCTCCAAAATGTAATATCTGATTAACAGAGGAGCCTGCAATAATCACAAGATCCTAAACGTGAACACTTCTCTTCATCGCTCTCTTTTAAACATGCATGCGGATTCACTCTCCTATCCTCTGCTGCTGAGCATCTTCAAGAAAGGTGATGCTCACTGCGAAGTAAGCATCTGTAGCAGCCTTGCAAGTTCAACATGCTCCCTTCTCTCCATTCCTCTGTTCAGACCTACCCAAGCTCAGTTTCCAAATAATACTGGCCCCCACCCCCACCTCCCAAGTCTGACATGGACTTTAAGTCCTGAGAGCATTTCAAGAAATGCTTTGAACTCTGCAAAGTTCAAAGCAATTTCTCAATATTTCTGCAAGGGTTGGTGTGCTTCATTTTCCCCTCCAAAAGAAAAAAAAAAAGTCTCTAAGGTGCTGGCAAGGTAAGGGAAGCCCACATTTCCCATGGAGGTGATCTCACGTTTTCAATTCTTTCGCTTTTCCAGCTGCTGCATTTTAAAACAGCTTTCTATAAATAGGACTGCTTGCTCACTCTTAAATCTTACTCACTGTCTTCTGTGTAAAAATAACTTAAATAGAGATGCAGGCAAGATTCATTAATCCCTGTCATCCTTTCTCTCTATGTAGTAGCCTCTTCCCTCTTCTTATCATCTTTCTTTTCAGCCCCATTTATCCCTCTCCATTACACCAAGATATGTATTTATATAACACAGGGGGCTTAAAGACCAAAAATTAATCCAAATGAATTATTTTTTAAATGGTAAGTATTGATCAATACAGGATAAAGACGGATCTTCAAAAAAATCAGACAATGATAAATACTGTAATCTCCAGGACAGCTAATTTGATTCTTGTATTGGAATACAAATCGCAATTTTAATGTTAAATCATATTCCTTTCATGTTACTTTGACAAAGGAACCAACTTTTACATTTGGTTCTGCTCCAAAATAAGAAAAAAAGAGTGTGATGAGACAGACACCCATACATCAATAGAATGCTTAAGAAAACAGTAATGTGATTTTTTTAAAGACGATTAAGGCCTAAGAAGCTGAGCTTCGTTTTGATGTCCTGGGTGGCTCTTTGATGGAGAAATGAATTCCCAGGAACCCCTAGGGAAACTTATGTGTCGGTTTGATGTTTCTGACTGGCTTTCAGAATGCGACAGGGCTTTAAACCTCGAATAGGATGTTTGAATCGTGCCACTTAGCCGTGTACACTTGAGAACAAGGAGTCCGATGCATTTATTGACTTATTTTCTGTGACACTTGACCCGTCCAGGTCACAAACAGCACCTAACGTAATTACATCGTTGGTATGTAACTGTGATGAGGCCCTATCCCATATTCCAAATGTGAATCCAGTTTGGAAAAGAGAAGAAAATGCCCCAGAAGCAGTTTTAGAAAATAAACATTTCTAAAGCCAGGAAGTCGGCACATCAGACAAGATGGCAGAAGCCAAGGAATCCACACTGTTGCTTTAGGGCATTTCTCGTTGTGGCTTATATGGGAGAATTAGACATGCGGAGAGAGAGGAAGCAAGCAAGGACAGCAAGGAAGGACAGACAGAGGCACTGGAGAGAGGCAGGGGGGAGAGGAGAGGGATTGGAGGAGGGGAGACAGCTCTGCCCATCATTCTCTCCCTTCTTTCTGTCGGTCAGTGGACATCTGTTTGCAGTCACCCTGCAAGCACTTTGCTCTGTGCTAAGGACATGCTGGCATGGTAGGAGCCTCGTTTGTGGATCTCACATTCCAGTGAGGGAGGCAGACACTAGCCAACCAAGCACCGAATAAACAAGAGCTACAGATTACCCTAGACACTATCAAGGAAATGCCCAAGGTTTCAGGAAACAGGATAATGCAGGGATCTAATTTTTAGGGGGAGGGGGAGCAGGTCTCTGAATCCAGTCTTTCTGAACCTCCTAATCAGATGCTATCTAACCTCTGAACCCCAAACTGGTTATCAGCACCAGCCGCGTGGCGCTGCCCTCGCATCTCGAGGGTGGACCGTGAGCCACCGACAAAAGGAACTCAGAACTGCACAGTGGTACAAGTCGGGTTGCTAGAACCTTCCATCCTCATGTCTTATCTTACTTAACCTGTAAATTCAGCAAGGGGGTGCAAATCTGAATGTTGTCATATTTTGCAAACATTAAGGAACAGACCATAAGTATGCGGGAGGGGTAGGAGAGATAAGATGAGAATTTAAGACGAGAATTTCTGTACTGGGTACCCTGGATTGTGAAGAGTTAACACGCGGTCCAGGCGAACAGGTGATGCCCAGTGTGCTTGGTGGAGCAAGGTGGGGGGGGGGGGGGGCGGGGGGTGAAGATCAGGAGTCAGGAGGACAGTCCACAGTATAATAGCAAAAACAGATCCATGTTAAATGGCAAATGTGCAGGTTTGCAGGCAATTATGAGACCAAACATATGACATCTATACTCATTAGATGACTCTCATTGGACTTGTTTTAGATGTACAGTGCCCAAATGCCCCCATTATTTACTACAACCTGCTCAGCAACTGAGGGTAATTTTAGCAAGTAATAATTCTGAAATACTTTCTTCCCTATATTCCTTATCTTGCTTTATAAGAAATCTGTCCTGATTTTCTAAAATGCATTTAACACTTAGGTAGGTAAGCCTCAGTGTCAAGACTGTCTCTTATACACATCTCCGGAATGACATTGGAAGGTCAGCCAATCAGGCGCGCGGCTGCGCCCGAGCGGCCACCTCTGCCGACAGGAGGCGCTCGCGGGCCGTGCTCCCCCGCCAAGCTGGAGGGGAGGGGGAAGCGAGCGCGCCCTCCACGGGCCCCCCTCCCAGCCCCGGACACCGCCTCCCCGCTTCTCTGCACCTCCCGGGTTTCAGTAGATTGCTACGGGCCTCCTGGGGAACGTTGGGAACAAAGACTGCGGACCCTGCCTCGCCGGCTGCGGACGTAGCCCGCGCATCGGTTACTCCCGTTGGGCTGAACTCCGGACCGCTGAGGCTGGACCAGGCGAACTTCAGATGCCGCGGGGAGGAGAGGCTCCGACCGCGGCGCTCAGCCCTGCGCCTCGGGGGCGGCGAGGAGCCTGCGTCTGCTCGGCTGAAGGCGGCCGCACCAGTCTTGTGAGGTTTGCCGCCCACTAGTGTCCTGTGGCAGGGACACAGTTGACACGCAGGTAGCACCACCTCGCCATCTCCCCATTTCCCCGGCCGCCGGTGCAGCCAGTCCCCGGAGCCCGCAGGAGCGCAGCGCGGTGCCGCGAAGGATGCCCAGCCGCCGCGTCCACCAGCTAGCGCCAGGGGCCTCCCCGCTGCCCCGCCGAGAGCCCCCCTGAGACCCGGCACGGGGGCGTGCCGACTGCTCTGCCCTACCTAATGCTAACTGTATTATTTCCACTGCCTATTAATTATTTATGGGGCGCATTCATAATCTCAGCCGTGGAATTCAGCTCATTTTGTGAAATCTGGATGCCGTAGATTTTATAAGTGCATCCACTGGGACGATCCACCGTTTTCTTTTTCCAACATCAATTTCCAGTTTCCTGCTGTAGTCTTAGGTTTCTCTCTATAAAATGACCTTCCCTATTTATTTTTCTCGCGCGCGCTCCCTCTCTGCTTTACATGAAGGTTCAGGGCCCATTGCACTGTCTCCTTAGGAAATATTCTTTGCATCTCATCCAGACACATCAATGATAAAACACTCTGACAGCTACCTGGAGGTCCAGGAATTAGGGATTTAGATTGGTTTCCCCTCCCCCCTCGGTCACCATTATTTCCCAGATCAGCCTACCAGTTCTGCCCAGTAAGTCACTGAGTCTCCGAGGCAGCACCAAACTGCAGTCACACCAAAGTGACATCCAGGAGAGAGTAAGAAGTGGAGAAGGATTGGCTGGCATTTAATAAAGGTCTGCATGGGATTTTGTTTTCCAACACAGGGCATCTTGTAGGGGCACACAAGCTTAAGAGACCTAGAAATTTTTTATGAACCGTATAATTCTGGGGTAGAATTTAAATCTGCTTAATAAAAATAGGAGAGGGAGAAATGAGGAGGAAGCCCTGGAATTATTCACCTGATAACATTTTTTTTTTCGTACTTCCACATAGTCACATAAATAAAAATCACCTTAAAACTCTGAAGGTGAATTTGCACTCATAAATGCCTGCTCCTAAATTTAAATAAAATACAAGTTTTGGGTCCATAATTCCCTGTGGAGATGACAGGGGCTGCTGAAAGGCTCTGTCTGCATAGCCCACTTGCCCTTTGACAAACACCCTTCTCTCCCCAGCACCTACCCTCTCACGCGCGCGCTCCCTCTCTGCTTTACATGAAGGTTCAGGGCCCATTGCACTGTCTCCTTAGGAAATATTCTTTGCATCTCATCCAGACACATCAATGATAAAACACTCTGACAGCTACCTGGAGGTCCAGGAATTAGGGATTTAGATTGGTTTCCCCTCCCCCCTCGGTCACCATTATTTCCCAGATCAGCCTACCAGTTCTGCCCAGTAAGTCACTGAGTCTCCGAGGCAGCACCAAACTGCAGTCACACCAAAGTGACATCCAGGAGAGAGTAAGAAGTGGAGAAGGATTGGCTGGCATTTAATAAAGGTCTGCATGGGATTTTGTTTTCCAACACAGGGCATCTTGTAGGGGCACACAAGCTTAAGAGACCTAGAAATTTTTTATGAACCGTATAATTCTGGGGTAGAATTTAAATCTGCTTAATAAAAATAGGAGAGGGAGAAATGAGGAGGAAGCCCTGGAATTATTCACCTGATAACATTTTTTTTTCGTACTTCCACATAGTCACATAAATAAAAATCACCTTAAAACTCTGAAGGTGAATTTGCACTCATAAATGCCTGCTCCTAAATTTAAATAAAATACAAGTTTGGGGTCCATAATTCCCTGTGGAGATGACAGGGGCTGCTGAAAGGCTCTGTCTGCATAGCCCACTTGCCCTTTGACAAACACCCTTCTCTCCCCAGCACCTACCCTCTCCAAGCTCCACAAGCTCCTTGAAAATGGCAAAGCCCAGTACCGCATGGCTCAGGAAAAAAGATGCTGTCAGGGACATATTCGTCCCTAACAACAGAGACACAAGGCTACTCACAAAAATGGTAAATCTGCTTATTAGTCATTATCCTGCTTGTCTGCAGGCCCACTTATGCTTTTAACAAGAACGGTAAACTAGAATGTTCTCACCAGGGTTAAAGCCAAGAGAAACTGTGATAAAACAATGCAGTGTGCTCCCATTCCAAGGAAAGGTTGAGAGATGGAGCTGTACATATAGGGACGCCCCCTTCCCCGACTCTGTAGCTAAGCTCTCTCCGAGTATTTCCAGAACGTTTCAGGACAAGTTGTCTGCTTTAAAGCGTGATGACTGCACCTGATCAGGTGAGGTAATTCATTCAAGGGTTTAACCCATGAAGGGACTGTTCTCTGTTTTACCCCCAATACTGTCTGTAGCCTGTTCAGCAATGATGCTTTCATTAAGAAAAAAAAAGTACATTCCATTACTTCTGTAGGAAAGATGTTGTTGTCTATAGTTAACATGCAGACACATTGTGGGCTTATTTTATGAGTACCCCAAAATGTCAAACTGCATAATTTTTCACAACTAGGTTCTTTTTTTTTTTATCATGTCAGACATTTTGATGTCTGAGGCCTAGCAGTAAGCGGTTCTGGTTATTAGAATTCATAGATCTTTTACCACATACATTTAGGAATTTTTTTAAATTAAGGTAGGCCAAAAAAATGACAGTCATTTTTAAAAAAACTCAATGTTTTTCAAGTCTCATTCAGTTAGGTGAGAACCATTTAATTTCACATTTTGAAATATGGTCCTATGAACAAACATCATTCCAAACTGGATTCTTATTTCATTTTGACATGACTATATATTTTTATGATCCTTTCTACAGTCTGCATTGAACATCATTCCTTGAAACTCCTTAAAGTTAGTTCCCCCCACAAATGAAAGAGTCTAAAGCTCTACAGTCAGGCCTTTTTTAAAAATGCCTCATCTTATAAAGAGAGGGCCATTTTTATATAAAAGATTCCATATCCTTCTGGATCACAACATGTAATACAGCAAAGTAAAATTTTCATTTGCATGTGCAGTCTATGTCTCATATTGTGAAATCTACATGCATTCATTATAGTATCAAAAATGGTGATTATTAATCAATTTTAAGGGTCCTGAAAAAAGTGTAAGAAGGCAAGGCTCATAAGACTCAATATAAATGCACTTACATAGCCTTTGTACATATTGTCCACCAAGTAGATTATTTGAGATTTTATACAGTTTGCTCATTATTTTAGTAAAACTGATTCCATAAAAAGTCACCCATCTCAGCATCTCTGTCTCAGAGACAGTACCAGACCTATTTCTGTCATGTGTAAGTATGAAACTGTAGAACAGATACCAGTTGACTGACAATCAGAAGCACAACCTCTTTGCTCTTCCTAGAATACATTCTTCCCAATAGGGAAGAAATGATGTTTTATCCCAGAGCCCAGGCCTTTTTAGGGAACCCCAGGGGTGTACGCCCTGACAGATGAGACAGGCCATCAGGGCTCTGTGGCTCTGAAACACGTATGTGAGCATTTCTCTGTGTTCCCTGAGTTCATGTTGGCAGAGCAGCAGAAAGGGCCGCCTTTCCTCATGCATCACCACACATTAGCTCCAGCAGATCTATCCCCCTAGGTAAATTCCCGCGAGGCTGCAGAGGAGGCATAGTGCCCTCTGGGAAAGATGGGTGTCATGTCAGAACTTGTTGCAATTCTTTCCTGCTAGGAAATCTCAACATGAAAGTTTTGAACACGTTGCTTTAGGTGATATTAGAGAGTGAAGTGTCATCTTAACGTTAATTTCAGGCTTCCCTTCTCACAGTCTTACCTTTTCTTAGTCATCTTTTCTCCCTCTTAATTTTACAAAGTTTATGCACTTCCCCTGGCCTGTCAGTGTGTTGATTTTTTAAGTACTATACTGGTAGGCAAAGAAAATGCACCTCAATGCAGCTGACACTCAGAGCTGCCCTGTGCATCTTTCAGGAGAATCTTCCAGCCTCTCTTTGGCTTCTGGTATTTTCTCACAAGGGCGAGATTTTCTTTCCTTCTACCTCCTCCCTCCTACTTCCTCCCTTCTGGGTAGGGGATTCTGCTTAATGGTTTAATTTTAACTGTCAGCAAGTCATACATTTTATGCAGATTTGTGTTCTGAAATTTGAAATGGGAATTTCAGCTGTAGCTACTCCCAGGCAATGCCAAATGATGACAATTTCCTCTCGTTCCCAAATGAGAGGAAGCCATTCATACATGCGAGTTCATATTTACGCGGTGACAGGCAACTGAAGGTGCAGTACACTTGCTAATTGGATCTGACTCAGTCAAGAGCAATAGCTTTTCAAATATCCAGGAAGAAAGCATTTCAAGATAAAATAGCAGATTGGTATAAGAGAAGGAATGCTGTTTGCAATATTCACGGATTTCATTTTTACAACTATACAGGTGTTTTGCAGAATTTGTCAACATTTCAGATGATGTAATGCTTATCAGTGCATATTTTTACATAAATGATGGTGGGGACTCTGTAGTACCAAGAAGGTTGAGGGGGGAGGGTGCGGGGGCGGGTAGAAGGACAGATCTTTCTTAAAGGCTTCTCTTGCTGCTGGAGATGAATTGCAGCAGAATTAAAGCACATGTTTTAAAAGCTCAAAAAGCTTAGAATCTCAAGGCAGACGCTCTGAAATGACCCTTCCACCTGCCTACACTTGGAATGCCATGTCCCTTGGAGGCTGTGAGGTGTCCAAGTGGCCATCCTGCCGTCTCTCTTATTACCAAACCTGGTTTATTCTGAATGAGGCAGCTAGCTGGTATAGGAGTTAGCTCGAGCTGTCACTTTGCTAGGTAAGCGCCTTTAAATGATTACAGAGCAATTTTTCCCCTGGTCTCTCTTCATTGCTTCCTCTCCTCCCCCAAAGAAATATAAATAATATTTCTTAAAAATAAAAGCCTGAAAATGTCAATCCTGGTGGGGGAGGAAAAGGGAGAGACTTAGTCCATGCATCCACTCCCCCCACATCCCGGTCCATCCAAGAAATGAAATTCATCACAAACCGAAAGGCTCACCATTCGCGAAGCTCTGGAACAAGGAGAGGGCCAGTATCCACATGCCCCTGCTGCTCCCCGGCCTCCCGCGAGCGCCGCGCCGGCCTCGCCCCCCGCGCTCCGCCCGGCTCCGCTCGCTCGCCACCCGCCCGGGGGCCGCCGCCCGCCC
>SJYC01137272.1:0-27593 GCA_006408675.1 Madoqua kirkii
GCTTTCTCAAGTTTATGTCCTTGAAGCATCTCCTAGCACAAGAAGGGCATGAAATGAGGGGCTGGAGGGAAGGAGCATCTGATTGCCTGGGTCCAGCTTAGAGGGAAATGAACTGTGGGATCCTCTGAATGACCTTCTCCAACAATGTGATTCTCCTCAGTATTCCCAATTAATGTAATTTCTGGCCTTCTGAAGGCCAACTTTTGGCCTGAAACCATACCCCAGGGAGTTAACCTTGACCCTACGCATGGACTTCCCAGGTGGCACTAGTGATAAATAGCCAGTGGTAAGTGACGCTAGTGGCAAATGTCTCTTGCCTGCCAATGCAAGAAACAGAAGATATATGGATTCAACCCTTGGGTCAGGGAAGATCCCTTGGAGGAGGGCATGGCAACCTACTCCAGTATTCTTGCCTGGAGAATCCCATGGACAGAGGAGCCTGGTGGACTACAGTCCATGAAGTCACAAAGCATCAGAACTAAATGACTTAACATACAAGCCCTTGCACATATACACTCTGTCCTCCTACTGCTCTGGGTCAGCCTTCTCAGCAGAAGAGAAAGAAAGTCAAAGAAGCTGCTTTTGTGTCCACTTGAATGATATTAAATAAGAAATAATACTCATTTGGGGAGCATCATCATTCTAATTACATGGTCTGAGGCTCCTCTGTTTTCTGTTGAGATGTGTATAAGAGACAGGCCCAGGTGCGCCGTCAGCTCAGGGGGCCGTCGGCAGGTCGGCAGGTGGACCGAGCCGCACTCGCGGGCGTGAGCTCATCCCGGGCGCCCGGCGCCCCGACTGCGCAGCAAGCGGCCTCCCGTGCGCCGGCCCTCAGCCTCCGCATCCAGGCAGCAGGCGGGCGGGCAGGCTCATCTTTTCCTCTCCTGCGGCCCGAATCACATTGATCCCTCGCTAACCTTCCCTGGCTGGGAGGCGGGCGGGCGGGCGGGCGAGGAGCGAGCGGAGCGGAGGCGAGCGGGGACCCCCCTCCCCTGCCTCTGGCCGCTGGGGCGCTCTGCAGTCTTAAAGCAGCAGCGGAGAAGTGGAACCGAACTGGAGGCAGGACCGGCGAGAGCGCAGCCACCGCACAGTCACGCAGAGTCATCAGGATGCATCTCTTCGAGGCTTAAATACTCATTTCAACAGCCGATTATTTTTAGTTATTTTCTTGCCGGTTGCTAATAAGATATGACCAGAGGTGACTCTTCCAGAAGGTTGCCAGATAAGCAGAGGTGGCAGTTTTAATAAAATGTGCAGCTGGATTTCGCTTTCGTATTTACTGTCATAAAAGTCCAGTTCATTTGCCTAAAGGGGAATGCAGCTTTCCAATCCTGCTGCTACTATAAAGATGTCTATGGTTTCACGGGCTAATTTTTAATTATCTCAAATACATAGTAGACTACAAACACAAGCAATTCTAATTTTGCTCTCCAAATGGTGCCAAAAAAATAAAATCTGATTAAAATTGCTGATAATCTGAGTAATTCCCAACATATAATCCCTTCAACTTTAGTGTGAAAAGCCAATATGGCAACATTTCCTGAATGTTCTGTATGGTGGTTGAAGTCATAATAATATTTAAATAAAACCTTGAGGAAGGACATGCTTCCATATTCCATCACTTGGGAAAATAACAACCAACAGGGTCTGAATGCACTCAATTTAGGATCCAAGGTAGAGTTTCAGGGGCTAGGCAAGAAAGACTGAGGAGGAGTCTTTGAGGTGGAGAGGGCAGTCCCATGGCAAATGAATTGGGTTTCCTGGACACTGTGTACCTTTTGCCTAAGCTCCATGCTCTCCTCCAAACACAAACAGGAATTCAGCACACCTAGAACAGCTCACAAAATAACAGGAGAAGCAGATGGTGAGGCAGAAACAAAATGGTGTTTTACCAGAGTTGGGCACAAGATGGCCAGGCCCTGCGTATGAGGAAGGGCCAGCAGAGCCAGTGACGCTGCTTACTCGCCATTGCTCTGCAGCTGCAGGTGGTCACGTGCTGCCGCCCACTCAGGACCGCCAGCCCAGCCCTGCGCCCTGCCATGCTCCCCAGTGTCCTCCGGCTTCAAAGGCCCAGGGTGCTCAGACTCTGGGCTCTCCTAAACACAGCCCAAGTAGGCAGGTACTGGGGTGATTTCTATTCCTGCATCCACCTCCTCTATCCATTCATTCAATTCACAGATTCTTAACTGCATCCCAGCCATCTGTGAAGCTCCACTCAGCCTTAGCAGTCAGGCACTGGGGCTAGACACACTGGGGGTCAGAGCCCAGCTTGGCCACTTGCCTGACTTGGGTGGGGCTTGTGCACATTACTTGGGCCTCATCCTCATACAGAATGGAAATTATCAAGCTTCCTGGCTCCTATAGTTGTGCAGATCTGATGACATATTCCTAGCACGTGGTCACTGTGATAAATGATAACCATGGTTGTTACTGAGTTTGAGAGCAAGATGGGCTACATAATTTGCAAGGTTTAGTGCCAAATGAAAATAGTGGTGTTAGTGGGAGGAGAGGGCTTCTTTTACCAAAAGAAAAAAGGTGCTATTTAAAGAGATAAATATAAAGCTTTTTATTTGCTATTTAATGCCACGCCCCTTTGGGCACAAGAATAGTCCCGGCTGAGTGCATGTGACTCAGAGAAGTTCCAGTGGCCCATATCCACCACCTTTCACTGGACACATGGCTGTGCTCCCATCAGAGCAGAGATGGGAAGTCCACCTCCCTTTCCTGCAGGTTGTTGCCCCAGTGTGGGGTAGACAGGAGATCCCCAAGGGACTGCAGTCTCCATGCTGGGCAGCACTGGTGGGGCAGTGGGGAGAGGGGGTTGGCCCTGGTGAATTTTGATGTGGAATATGTCATAGCAAGGGTGGTCTAGGGGAGGAGCACCCTAAAACACTATGCTGATTCAAATGCCCAACCTCAGCACCCCCTGTATGGTATCCAGTCCTTACCCGTAGACTAAGGGCATCAGCACGACCCAAGCCTGCTCTTCCAATATGACCCAGTGTCTCCTGATCAGAGAGTAGGAATGATTGCCAGATGGGGAGGTAGAGGTTGATCAAGGCCAACAGCACCACGGAGTTGGGGGTGGGGGGTTGATGCGCAGCCTAGAACCTTTCCAGGAGGTGACAGGACGCAGAACGGTGGGAGAGCCATAAACTCAGGAATAAAATTGCTTTTTAAAATTGATAAAGATGTTTAAGATGGTAACCACAGAGCATTTAACCCCAAGAACAGACCTCTCTGGGAAGCGGGATCCCAGGGCAAGAGTATCTGTCACCAGCAAATCCCACTGGGGTCTCCTGAGGAAAATAAGATGGCATGTAGGAGATAAGTTCAAACCTCTTCTTCTGTGTTCAGTCTAGTTTTAACTGGCCAACAGAGTACCCAGTGCAGAGGCCTTGTGAATAACACAGCAGGTCCACTGCGTTGGCCAGGCGCCCTGTGGAGAAGCACTGCACATGGCACCTCAATTCAAGACGGCAGAAACGGCCGTGTGCAGAGCTGCTGCCCCCGCATCTGGCTGTGAGCAACAGGCATGCGCAGGACCAGAGATGCCTCCGCCCCTCCCTCCACAGACCGGAACTCCACAAAGACTCCCCATCCCCAGCTTGTCTGGGAAAAGTGCGTGTTCTAGAGCTTGCTTCCTGTCTCTCCATTCTTTGACCAAAGACTATTACTATCCTCTGCTTTTGAACACAACTTGGTCTCCTTTTATTGATAAGTGACACCACATAGAAGACCCCAACTCAAAAGGGTTTATAACACATTGGTCTAAACTCCATGAAGTCAACCCTCTGTGGTTGTCCAGCTAATGCATCTGCAGCAGACTGAATCAGTTAACAGTGCAGAATGAGCCTGACAGTGCACCAAGCTCTCTTTTCACAAGTGTTTTCATAACACACTTCAGGGGTTCCCTGATGACTCAGTGGTAAAGAATCTGCCTGCCGATGCAGGAGACACAGCTTTCCATCCCTGATCAGGGAAGCTCCCACATGCTGCAGAGCAATTAAGCCCATGCACCACAACTATGAAGTCAGTGCTTTAGAGCCCAGAAGCCACAGCTATTGAGACCACAAGCTAGGACTTCTGAGGCTTAAGCACCCTAGAGCCTTGAGCTCTAGGGAGAAGCCACTGCATTGAGAAGCTGGTGAACCGCAACTAGAATAAATAGCCCCCACTCGCCACAACTGCAGAAAAGCCCATGTGGCAAGACCCAGCACAGCCAAAAAAATAAAATAAATAAAATTAAAAAAAACCCCTTATATCCCACAATACTGTGAGCTCCATAGGCTTAGACACTACATTTCTTCTATTCCAGAAGCTGACCCCTAGCCCAGCACAGTGCCTGTCACATGCACACACTCAGTGAGTACCCATGGAGGAAGGCAGAGCTCTGATGCAGGTAGAAGGTGGAGCCTGCCCTGAGATTCATATGCGTAAATGCCTCATGCTCACCCTTGGGGAAGTCTTTTGGAGGAAAGGGCAGTTTAGCTGAGCATGTTAAGATGTCAACAGGTAAAACTGAGTCAAGGGAAGGAGGCATTCTACCCTGATAAAACAGCCATCGGGAGAAGCCAATTTCATCAAATACACTTCATGTGTGTTGGTTGGAATCTCCTTAGAAGTTCCCTGGGTGAGATTTGACACTGACGCCAAACATGCTTCTCCATGGCTCAGCGGTAAAGAACCTGCCTGCCAATGCAGGAGACCCAGGAGATACCAGTTCAGTCCCTGGGCAGGTAAGATCCCCTGGAGAAAGGGAATGGCAACCCATTCCAGTATTCTTGCCTGGGAAATCCGATGGACAGAGGATCCTAGTGGGCTACAGTCCATGGGGTCACAAAGAGTTGGACACCACTGAAGCAACCGAGCATGCATGCCAGTACATGGAGGACAAGAGAAACAGAAGGCAAAGTCAGCCACATCAGAATGTAGGTGGCAGATGTAATAAGCAAAGGAACTTATATAGGAGGCTTGTCTTGGATACAGCTTTGCAACCACCCCTAGAGTCTTGAGTTTATAACACGAGAGGCTTTGATGGGGTTCAATCACATATCCAACCAACACACATATGTTGAGACCTTGCTTTCTCAAGTTTATGTCCTTGAAGCATCTCCTAGCACAAGAAGGGCATGAAATGAGGGGCTGGAGGGAAGGAGCATCTGATTGCCTGGGTCCAGCTTAGAGGGAAATGAACTGTGGGATCCTCTGAATGACCTTCTCCAACAATGTGATTCTCCTCAGTATTCCCAATTAATGTAATTTCTGGCCTTCTGAAGCCAACTTTTGGCCTGAAACCATACCCCAGGGAGTTAACCTTGACCCTACGCATGGACTTCCCAGGTGGCACTAGTGATAAATAGCCAGTGGTAAGTGACGCTAGTGGCAAATGTCTCTTGCCTGCCAATGCAAGAAACAGAAGATATATGGGTTCAACCCTTGGGTCAGGGAAGATCCCTTGGAGGAGGGCATGGCAACCTACTCCAGTATTCTTGCCTGGAGAATCCCATGGACAGAGGAGCCTGGTGGACTACAGTCCATGAATTCACAAAGCATCAGAACTAAATGACTTAACATACAAGCCCTTGCACATATACACTCTGTCCTCCTACTGCTCTGGGTCAGCCTTCTCAGCAGAAGAGAAAGAAAGTCAAAGAAGCTGCTTTTGTGTCCACTTGAATGATATTAAATAAGAAATAATACTCATTTGGGGAGCATCATCATTCTAATTACATGGTCTGAGGCTCCTCTGTTTTCTGTTGGATCAAGAAGAGCATTTCTGAAATGGTAGCATTTGAGCTGAGTTCTAAACGAGGAGATGGGGATGAGTTAGGAGAGCAGTCAAAGAGGGGTGATTCTCCCCTTTTTGGTGCATGGAGGCCATTCTGACCAAGAGGATACACAGTTGCCCAAATGGAAGCTGTGATAGTGTCCTTGAGCTGCTGAAATGAGCCCTACACACTAGATGACTCGACAGAACAGATGTGTACTCTTAGTTCTGGAGGACAGAAGTCCAAAATCAAGGGCTGGGCAGGGCTACACTTCTGAAACCTGCAAGGGTGAATCCTTCCAGGCCTCTCCTAGATTCCGATGGTGGCCAGAAGTCCTCAGCATTCCCTGGCTTGTAGATGCATCACTCCAGTCTCTGCCTTTGCTTAAACGTCTCCCTCTGCACATCTCTATGTCTCTTCCCTTCTTCTTAGAAGCACAGCAGTAATATTCAAGAGGGACTCATTGAAATCTGGTGTGACCTCATCTTAACTGATTACACGTGCAAGCTGTTGTTGTTCAGTTGCCAAGCAGAAGCCCTTTGTGACCCCATGGGCTGCAGCATGCCAGGCCTCCCTGTCCCTCACCATCCTGCCATGAGCCTATTTCCTAAGAAGGTCACATCAAGATACTGGGGCTTAGGCTTTCAATACCTTTGGAAAACACACATTTCAAGCTGTAACAGGACCCAAAATCAAAAGACAAAAGGCATGAGAAGGGTTTCCTAGAGAAAAGAACAGGAGTTGGATGGGGACCTCTCTTATGCCCCCCACCTCTCACTTTCACCTTGTGAACCTGAGGTCCAATTGCAGAATTTCAAACTTCACCCTGAAGTTTCAGTTTCTCCCCTTGGAAACTGAGATAATTATGTCTGCTCTTCTTATCTTGATTGTTGAGATGATTAAGATATGAGAATTTGCTGAGATAAATATTACACCGAGAACAGCTACACAGAATCATTACTGTGTACCAGTGGACCTGCAGAAGCATTTTGAGTAAACTTATTACTTGATAAAGCTTCATTTTGGCTGCTAGTGCTTTGATTAAGTTGGAATCAGGCACTATTACACCTCTGGCATCAGAACTACAAAGGGCAGAGATGATCAAGACTGTCAGCAGTGGCCAATCCATTTCTTCCTCCAGTAAACTGATGGAGACCCTCAACAAATGTCTGGAGATGTCTGCCACCTCCAAGCCGTTCTAACAATTCCTGGGAGCCTAACAATGAATAAGTCTGGTTAGGGAAGGGCAGTAGGGAGCCTCCGGGCTGCTTGAAATGTTCTGTGTATGGCAATGTCTGGTTGGAAGTTACAAGAATACATACATATATATACATTCATCAAGTTGTACTGCTGCTGCTGCTAAGTCACTTCAGTCATGTCCGACTCTGTGCCACCCCAGAGACGTCAGCCCACCAGGCTCCCCCATCCTCGGGATTCTTCAGGCAAGAACACACTTAAGATTATTGCCCTTTATAAACTGGACTGCATAGAATAGAGACTAAAACACAGTTCCTACTGATCTCACAATTTAGTGGAGGATTCAGATAAGTTAAAACCAATTGATCAGAAAAACTCTGTAATGGGGACTTTATAATCAGCACATCTAACTCAGCCAGCTGATGTGTGTGTGTGTGTGTGTGTGTGTGTGTGTGTGTGAGAGTGAGAGAGATTGGGGATGGGTGGATTAGGTGTAACAGGAAATGGGTCAGGAATGGAAGAATTGGTAAGATGAGGTTTTGGACTTCATACTGAAGGCAAGAGGAAGCTTTGGTGGTACTAAGCAGGAAGTAAGACAAATTAGATTTGTTTTGCAAACATTCCTTTAGAGGCACATTGGAAAATGGTCTGAGGGTCTCAAGAAGGACACAGGAAGACACTTAGAGAATTACCCTGAATCCAGATGGGAAATGAGTTAGACCTGGTGAAAGCCATGGCCTGGGATGAAGACATTTGTATGGTATAATATAAGGAGATATTTAAAAGGCGAGATGATCAGTCAGAAATCCTACTAATGGTGATGATAGTTGTGGTCACTATCAGCGTGGTTGGTTGTTCTTTATCTCCTCAGCACTGGTGCATCCAGTTCTATATTCAGTTAAAATTCTTGTCTGTGAGACAAGGGCTGTTACTGTCTTTCCCATTCTTCAAACAGGGAAGCCTCAGATCAGAGAGGCCCAGAAGCTTGCACTATAGCCTAACCTGTCAGAGCGCTTGGCCTGAGTCCAAGCACAGCTCTCCCAGGCCTATATAGATGGGTCTCCTCTAAACATCATGGGGTGAGATAGGGAGGCGGGTGGTGAGAGACAGGCAGGAGCTACTAAGAGATAATCAGGAAGAGGTAAGCAGGAAAAAATGAGAGACAGTGGTAGGACGTGGTTAAAGACAGGCAGGAAAGGGTGAGAGAGGCAGGAAGCGGTCAGAGGCAGGAGGTGGTGAGAGAGAAGCAGGAAGTGATGAGAGACAGATAGGAAGCGGTAAGAGACAGGAAGAGACAGGTAAGAGACAGGAAATGGGGGGGGGGAGTGGTGAGAGATAGGCAGAAGGTGGTGAGAGAGAGAGAGAGAGAGAGAGAGAGGAGGAAATAGTGAGAGATAAGCAGAGAATAGTGAGACAAAGGCAGAAAGTGGTTAAAGTCAGGCAGGAAATAGTGAGAGAGGCAGGAAGTAGTCAGAGGCAGGACGTGGTGAGAGATAAGCAGGAAGTGGTGAGAGACCGGAAGTAGTAAGAAAGAACGAGAGGAGCGGGGAAGTAAGAGACAGGCAGGAAGTTGTGAGACAAGCAGGAAACAGTGAGAGACAGGAAGTGGTTAAAGGCAGGCAGGAAATGATGAGAGACAGGCTGGAAGTGGTGAGAGGCAGGAGGTGGTGAGAGAAATGCAGAAAATGGTGAGAGACAGGCAGGAAGTGGGGAGAAGTAGGAAGGAAGCGGTGAGAGGTAGGAAGGAGGTAGTGAGGGGTATTGAGAACTCCAAGACCACTCCTAGGGGTCCATCGGGATGCCTATGTTTACAAAGACACTACTAACCATCATCTCCCTAAGGCTTTTCGTGTTGCTTCCATTTCTACTCTCATATCCATAGTCTGTTCTCAATATGCAGCCAGCATGATCCTTTAATACACATACAAATACACACACACACACACACACACACACACACGCACAGATGCACACAGGTTATAGGAAGCCCCACTCAAAATTCTCCGCTGCCTTCTGATCTTTCACAGCAAAGAATCTAAAGTCCTCCCACTGCCCTCCCACCATGGCCCTCGGTCTGAAGGTTCATCACCACCAACCCCCGCCCCCCAATCACCCTCACCACCACTCTGTCCATTGGGCTCCTGCTTCTTTCTCAATTGCACACACAGCGCTGGCATCCTTGATTTTCCTCAAACACAGCCAGCGCATTGCCATCCTGCACGTAAAACACATTTCCCCTGGACGCCCCCATGGCGCCCTCCTCCTGCCATCACTCCCAACTTCAAAGTCTTCTCCTCAGAGAGGCGTTTCCTGACAACTCTCCACACACATAACATTTCTCCCCTGTCACTATTTGTCTCCCCTGAGCTTTATTTCTCCACACAAATACATGTGTTTACTCACAGGCCCCCTAGCTCTGTGAAAGCTGTGACTATGATGCTCACCACACCCACAGCAATGCTTAATAGCACATAGTAAGTGCTCCATGACCAGCTGCTGAGTGATGAGAAAGAAAGACTAGATGTTCAAGAGAAACTTCAAAGAAAGCAAAACTTCATGGACCCTCAGCTCCAGCTCCTCTGTTTCACTTTCCGGGAGACTAGAACACCAGAATAGCCAAAGGACACCCTGCCAGTGCGGGAAAAATGAACTTCTACCTGTCAAATAGTCTCAGTGTGCATAAACAATTCATCAAAATAAATATTCTTACTCCCCACTGGGTAGGCGGCTTGCTAATGGCACACTAACCATTATTTTCAAATGAAGACAGTTACTGAGTCTGGGGATTTGGATTGTAAGAGAAGGGCGAGGCGGGGTTCACATCAAATACATTTTAGAAGCAGAGAACACTTCAAAGAGAAACATAGGCCTGTGTGGAGAGTGCTGATCACGGCAGCCCACTGGGATTCGAGCTGAGGGGAGAGGGGGCCAGGGAGGGACTGGCAGGAGAGGGGGATGCATGAGCAGAACCGGGGATCCTGTGGGATCCAGGAACATCCCTTGTAGGTCTGCCCAGGGGCCTGAAACCAGGGGAGACAAACAGCCCTTTCTTGAAAGACTAGTGTTCACACAGAATTCCTGGCTAGGTGAGCAGTACAGGCAGCTGTGATTTATGCCTCATTGTAGAAGGTACTTCAGCTCTGAATGAGGGGAGGGAACCCTTCTGGGTCTAGCATAGATCTTTGATATCATGGAACGTGACCCCATGCAGCCTTGAGAGCAGCCATTGGAAAGTAGCTTGGGTCATGGAGTGAGCCCTGAGTCTCCCCAGCCACAGCTCAGCCCTGTGGCCCCATGGGCTGCACTCCAGACACCACTGGAGAGAGATGGAATGACCAAGAGGGTCCCATCATTACTGGAGGAATAGTAGACAGGGAGGACAAGGGCCCAGACACCAGTGGGAAAGGCTGGGGGGACACCTTGAGTGCCCAGGTGGATGTGATCCAGGAGACTGTGGACTCAGGCCCTGGCACCACCAATGAGCTGCATGGTCCTGGTGGTGGCTTAGCTTCTGGCCTCAAAGAATGCTCGATTAATCCTGCCAATGCCACAGGGTCAGGCTTCCCAGGGGGCACTAGTGGTAAAGAACCAGCCTGCCAATGCACAAGACATAATGACTTGTGGGTTCAATCCCTTGGTTGAGAAGATCCCCTGGAGGAGGGCACAGTATCCTTGCCTGGAGAATCCCATGTACAGAGGACCCTGGAGGACTACAGTTTATAGGGTTGCAAAGAGTTGGACACAACTGAAGTGAGAGGACACACAGCACATGCCACAGAGCCACAGATGATTAGATGAGGCGATCTTGTAAAGCACCTAGAAAAGTGCATGCTTTGAACTTCAAAATATCACAGAAAAGGGTGGAGGACAAATGCGGGTTGGTCTGGGGACACAGGCAGGACACGTAAAGGCCTAATGTCTGAACATTTACAATGGATAACAAAAAGTCAATCAATCCAATAGGACAGTGGGCTCAGATTTCAATTTGACACTTCACAGAAGCGAACATAGCCAGTTAACCTGAGTTGTTGCTTAACCACCATTAATAGGCAACAGAATGTAAGTTTAAATACCAATGAGATAGTGCTTCTCACCATCAGATCAAAAGGATAAAAGGAAATGGAGATTCTAACGTTGGCAGGATGCAGAGAGAAAGGGCACTTTCAGACGTTACTGGTGGCAAGGTGATGCTTCTGTAGCTTTCTTTATTTTTAATAGATTCTGACACTGTGTATTTTAAAAAACAAAACAAAAAAATATACTTCTCCTTCCACTTAGCAATTCTGCTCTTGGGAATCTCTCCTATTGAGGTAAAAAGAACCAGTACTTAAAACTATTTGTATGATGCTATTCACTGTAGCATTATCTGTTGAGACAACAGAAAAAAAAAAGGAAAAGAAAATCATCTGAGTGTCCATCAATGAGGGATATTGAATGAAATTTAGAACACAAAAATATTGCAACAAAATCACTGCAGATGCTGACTGCAACCATGAAATTAAAAGACCCTTGCTTCTTGGAAGAAAAGCTATGACCAACCTAGACAGCATATTAAAAAGCAGAGAAATTACCTTGCCAATAAAGGTCCATCTAGTCAAAACTATGGTTTTTCCAGTGGTCATGTATGGATGTGAGAGTTGGACCATAAAGAAGGCTGAACTCTAAAGAATTGATGCTTTTGAGCTGTGGTATTGAATAAGACTCTTGAGAGTCCCTTGGACTGGAAGGAGATCAAACCAGTCAATCCTAAAGGAAATCAGTCCTGAATATTCATTAGAAGGACTGATTCTGAGAAAAGCTCCTATACTTTGGCCACCTAATGAGAAGAGCTAACTCATTAGAAAAGACCCTGATGCTGGGAAAGATTAAAGGTAGGATAAGAAGGATATGACAGAGGACAAGATGGTTGGATGCCACCACTGACTCAATGGACACAGGTTTGAACAAGCTCCAGGAGATGGACAGGGAAGCCTGGTGCGCTAAAGTCCATGGGGTCACAGAGACTGGGACACAACTGAGCAGCTGAACTACAACAGTAAAAAATCAGTGATGATGTAAAAATAATGAAAAATGATAATAACAAAATCAGTGATGTAAGGACATTTCCACCACATTTAATGGAGAAAAGCAAGATGCAGAATGTCTCAGTAACAGAAACCACAACAGAAACCCTCTGTGTGTAGGCAATCTTGCAATGCTATAAAAATGATGCCCCCAATCCCAACACAAATGTTTGTTACTGATGGAGTTGAAATGGGAAGAGTGGGAGAAAGAAAAAGAAATAACTCAAAGAAATTAAGAAAAGGTTGACTTAGAAAAGACAGCTTGTTATTACACGAGCTCATGCATGTAAAATATAAATGTCAAAATGAAAATAGTTGTTACCTATGTAGTAGAATATTTGCTTTTTACTTGTTTGTTTATTATCCTTTTCTGTATTCTTTTTTTTTAATTGGCAGGATACAGAGAGAAAGGGCACTTTCAGACGTTACTGGTGGCAAGGTGATGCTTCTGTAGCTTTCTTTATTTTTAATAGATTCTGACACTATGTATTTTAAAAAACAAAACAAAAAAATATACTTCTCCTTCCACTTAGCAATTCTGCTCTTGGGAATCTCTCCTATTGAGGTAAAAAGAACCAGTACTTAAAACTATTTGTATGATGCTATTCACTGTAGCATTATCTGTTGAGACAACAGAAAAAAAAAAGGAAAAGAAAATCATCTGAGTGTCCATCAATGAGGGATATTGAATGAAATTTAGAACACAAAAATATTGCAACAAAATCACTGCAGATGCTGACTGCAGCCATGAAATTAAAAGACCCTTGCTTCTTGGAAGAAAAGCTATGACCAACCTAGACAGCATATTAAAAAGCAGAGAAATTACCTTGCCAATAAAGGTCCATCTAGTCAAAACTATGGTTTTTCCAGTGGTCATGTATGGATGTGAGAGTTGGACCATAAAGAAGGCTGAACTCTAAAGAATTGATGCTTTTGAGCTGTGGTATTGAATAAGACTCTTGAGAGTCCCTTGGACTGGAAGGAGATCAAACCAGTCAATCCTAAAGGAAATCAGTCCTGAATATTCATTAGAAGGACTGATTCTGAGAAAAGCTCCTATACTTTGGCCACCTAATGAGAAGAGCTAACTCATTAGAAAAGACCCTGATGCTGGGAAAGATTAAAGGTAGGATAAGAAGGATATGACAGAGGACAAGATGGTTGGATGCCACCACTGACTCAATGGACACAGGTTTGAACAAGCTCCAGGAGATGGACAGGGAAGCCTGGTGCGCTAAAGTCCATGGGGTCACAGAGACTGGGACACAACTGAGCAGCTGAACTACAACAGTAAAAAATCAGTGATGATGTAAAAATAATGAAAAATGATAATAACAAAATCAGTGATGTAAGGACATTTCCACCACATTTAATGGAGAAAAGCAAGATGCAGAATGTCTCAGTAACAGAAACCACAACAGAAACCCTCTGTGTGTAGGCAATCTTGCAATGCTATAAAAATGATGCCCCCAATCCCAACACAAATGTTTGTTACTGATGGAGTTGAAATGGGAAGAGTGGGAGAAAGAAAAAGAAATAACTCAAAGAAATTAAGAAAAGGTTGACTTAGAAAAGACAGCTTGTTATTACACGAGCTCATGCATGTAAAATATAAATGTCAAAATGAAAATAGTTGTTACCTATGTAGTAGAATATTTGCTTTTTACTTGTTTGTTTATTATCCTTTTCTGTATTCTTTTTTTTTAAATAAAACTATCTAAGATGAAATTGGTGGCTCGGAGGTTAAAGTGTCTGCCTCCAATGAGAGAGACCTGGGTTTGATCCCAGGGTCAGGAAGATACCCTGGAGAAGGAAATGGAAACCCACTCCAGTATTCTTGCCTGGAGAATGCTATGGACGGAGGAGCCTGATAGGCTACAGTCCAAGGGGTCGCAAAGAGTCGGACACGCTGAGCGACTTCACTCACTCACTCACTCACTCACTCACTCACTCACCCACTCACCATAAAATAAAGGCATTAGGAAGCCTGACAAGGTCTGAGTCTAGTTAGCCTCCTACACTCATGCCGCTATGCTCAGTCACTCCGTTGTGTCCAACTCTTTGTGACCCCATGGACTGGAGCTCAGCAGGCTGCTTTACCAGAGGAATTTTCCAGCAAAAGTATGGTGTAGGGTACCATTTCCTCCTGCAGGGGTTCTTCCCAACTCAGTGATGGAAACTGAATCTCCTGCATCTCCTGCATTGACAGGCAGATTCTTTACCACCGAACCAGCTAGAGAGTCCACGTACATATACAAGTCTCCTGCACACAAACCTTCAAGTTGAGAACTTTCAAAGATGCAAACATGCATGTAGTTCCAGGAAGGAGCCAGAACCTGTGACATCAATATCAGGTGTGAGTGGCCTTACAGCTTGCCCTCATCCATCTCCTCCATCTCTTGCCCTCTGTCAGATTCAGCAGATGACCCTTCAGCTCTAGCATCTCCCTCATCCTCTCCCTGCTCCAATCGGTAACTCTTCTTGACTGTTCACCCCTTGCCAGCTCCTGTATGCCAGCTGGTGTACTGGGCTACTGTACTTTTCAAGGTACTGTACTATAAGATAAAAGATGTTTTATTTTGTGTTTTATAGCATATTATTTGTGTGAAAAGTACTCTACCTATTACAGTAGAGTACTACATAGCCAGTTGTGTTAGTTGGGTATCTAGGCTAACTTTGTTTGACTTATGAACAAAATTGAACTCGTGAACGTGCTCTCAAAACAAAATCTTTTGTATGTGGGGGGCGTACCATACCATGATACCATAGAGGGCATATGCTGGCCTAGAGGGCAGTGTTTTCTCATCTCCTTTTCTCCTGATTAAAAAAATATATTATTATTTTTTTAATTGAGAGATAGTATTTTCTCATCTCTTTTTCTCCTGACTTAAAAAAATAGTTTATTTTTAAATTGGAGGATAATTTCTTTACACTGTTGTGCTGGTTTCTGAAGGACCTACCCCACTGAGATCACATGGAAGCCCAGTTTCCTCCACACTGTGGCTCAAGGGCCTGTTCTCCCACACTGTTGGTTACTTCTCCTGCTTGTCCACTTTTTCTGGAAACCCTTCTGGACATGAGACTTAAACTATGTCTATTGCTCCCATTGCTCAGAAAACGAATCAGACTCCATTTTGACCTTTTCATATCAGAAAGGCCCCTAAAGAGTAACATGTCTTATCCTGTTCACTTCCCCCACTCTCCTGAAGAAGGCTGAGCCATGGGGTAGAGAGGGATCAGAAGGCAAACCCAGAAGAGGTGACAGAAAAAAGAGGTGGGGGGGCTGTGTACAGGGCTTCAAGGTGCAAGTTTTGGTTTAGGGGAGTGGGAGAGAGATTGGGTATCTATAGAAGAAAGGGCAGAGTGTTTGTGAAGATCTGCAGTGGGTGAAGACATTGGAATGAGAGAAAGAGAAAGCCAAATCGAAATCCACCTGGAGACCTGGCCCAAGACCAGCCACACAACCTCGGCTTCCCCTTCTGTGCCACAGTGCAGCGCTTCAGCTTGCAGAAGCATCACGGGTGGCCGAGGACTAGTCCTCTGCGCCAAGAGCCCAAAGGAGCAACCTGCAAAATCTCAGCTCACAAATGGGCAGTGACACCTATATCTATACCAATTTCTTTGTAGTTCTATCAGATTTGAAGGAAAGTTCTGAAGAATAAGTCGCAACATTTTAACTTCTTCAGTGCCACTACTCTAAGCACAGTGTTGGACATTATTCCAGGGTTGAATATGAATCAATTAAAAATAAATGACATTTGATATTAATGCTTTCAAACTGATGCTGGAGAAGACTCTTAAGAGTCCTTTGAATAGCAAGGAGATCAAATCAGTTAATCCTGAAGGAAATCAGTCCTGAATATTCATTGGAAGGACTGATACTGAAGTGAAGCTCTAATACTTTGGCAACCTGATTCAAAGAGCCAACTTACTGGAAAAGACTAGGATGTTGGGAAAGAATGAAGGCAGGAGGAGAAGGAGATGACAGAGGATGAGATGGTTGGATGGCATCACTGACTCTGTGGACATGAGTTTGACCAATCTTCAGAAGATAGTGAAGGACAGGGAAGCCTGAAGTGCTTCAGTCCATGGGGTGGCAAAGAGTCGGACATGACTAAGTGACTGAACAACAAGGAGTTATCAATAGTTTTTTCTATCTATGAGGAAGGTTGCCCATTCAGTCTTCATCAGATCCTTCCAAAGTAGGTGAGAAACCTCAAAGTACAATCCAAAGCTAGGACATTTACCCATTCATTTCACAAATATTTATTAAATTCCTGATACTGGCTAGGAATAAGGGCACATGGGATACATTAGTGAACAAAATGGGAACAGCTTCTCTTGTGGTGCTGACAGCCAGCATCCCGCCCTTCAGGGAAAAGCTGCTCACTGGTTTGTTTCTGAGAGCAAATCAAGGAGAACATTCAGTCCTAACTGATCTGTATCCTGGTCTTGTCTTTGAGAGTCATCTTCTCATGCAATTTATAATGTTCTCCTGGAAAATACCAGCCACAAGAACACAGTATGCAAAGATGTAGGTGAATGGATGATTATTTGACTTATGTTTGCTATATAGAAGTGGAAGTAAAAAAACAAAATATCCATTATTGGGGGCCAGTCAAATAATAATGGTGCATCGAGATAACGGAGTATTATGTAGTCACTTAAAAATATGAAGAGGCTTTAGAGTTCAAGATTCCTGGATGTTTTGAAAGGAAAGAACTAGGGTAGGGGAAATGGTGGGTATTTGATGTGCCCAATTATATAGTGAAATGCATATATGTTTACTCATTTATACATGGCTAGACAACTCATGGGGAGAGGGGAGAAGCTATTAACCAATGTTGCATCTCAGAAGGGGGAGTGGAGTAGGACATGGAAAGTGAATAAAATGAAAGTGTTAGTACCTCAGTTATCTCCAACTCTTGGTAACCCCATGGACTACAGCCTGCCAGGCTCCTCTGTCCTTGGAATTCTGCACGAAGGATACTAGAGTGGGTTGCCATTTCCTTTTCCATGGAATCTTCCCGATCCAGGGATTGAATCCAGGTCTCCCACATTGCAGGCAGATTCTTTACCATTTGAGCTACCAAAACATAGGATGGGTGCACAATTTCATGAAATAGTGAAATGAAGTGAAGTCACTCAGTCGTGTCCAACTCTTTGTGACCCCGTGGACTGTAGCCTACCAGGCTCCATCCATGAGATTTTCCAGGCAAGAATACTGGAGTGGGTTGCCATTTTATTCTCCAGAGGATCTTCCCAACCCAGGGACCAAACCTGGCTCTCCCACATTGCAGGCAGACGCTTTACCATCTGAGCCACCAGGGAAGCCCCCATGAAATAGTATTTTCCCTCAAATAGATGGGTTTTGATACTTTTATTTCATTTTATAATGCATACGTGCACTTTTTTGATTAAAAGTTATTATCATAAAAAGATATCAATGAGCTTTAAGAAATCATTATCTAAATTTCTGTCCAGTATGTCACAACCAGTATCTCTACCGCTGGCCATGTGTGGCTGTTTATGTTTAGAGGTGAGTTGAAAGGGTTTCCGTTATTGCAGAAGTTACACTGGACAGTGCTTGATGAACCTAGAGCTGGAGAGCTTTCCTTGAAACATCTAAGCTTTCATTCTTCATAGTAGACTCAATGAAAAACAAACAAACAACAAACTGATACAGATTTTGCATTACTGAACAGGACAGGCATTTCCTTAAATGTAATATACATTTCTTCCTCTCTGCCCATTCATTAATCAGCAGAAAAGTGAAAAACTCATTCCTTCAACCATCTACAGTGTCTTAAGGCTCTGTTATTTTGCATAAATTTTGAATATTATTTGAATGTCTGTGTACTTTTGCTCCATAGAAATCTAAATTAATGTTTATAGATGCTATTTGAAAGCATGTAATAAAACATAACTAACAAGTCAAAAATCATCTAATCTTTTTATTACTGTGTAGATACTGGTACCTCCTCACCTTTTCAGATCCCTCATCCTCTAATTTGTTCAGGTTTCTGAGGTCCCTCTCCACTCCAGGAAGCCCTGACTGATAGTGAAGCTTGAGTAACATGGCAACACACTCTGGTATTCTTGCCTGGAGAATCCGATGGACAGAGGAGCCTGGTGGACTGCAGCTCATGGGGTTGCAAAGTCAAACACAACTGAAGTGACTTAACATAGCGTAGCATACAAGGGTTTGAGCAGTATATTTGGTTCAATAAACAATGAACCAGTGAATCAATTAGTGATTCCCCATCAATTTGTACTCTGAAATTTTCATTTGTGTGTCTTAATCAGCCAGTATCAATTAAACCTTCTCCAGCACTCAAACTGTAGTCTTGGTCATTCAAACACCAAGGAACTTAATTTTAAGACTTAGTCTTCTTTCAATCAGTGAAAGATAAAACGCAGAATTAGTTCTTATCCTTGCCTTTTAGAGTGAAGATGGCTGATTGTAAAATTATTTGCTCCATGCAGGGAGCCACCATACTCCCAACTAATAGGACCTCAGAGCGCTGTCTGGCTGAAGATCTGACCTCCTGAGAACTCCCTGTGGAGGACACTTTTGTCGAATACAGTAACTTTCCACACTAAGCCCCACACCCAGCCAGCCCTTAGCTGGGGTTTCCCTAATCAATTACTTGAAGAAATGTGGATGAATATAAAATGCTCTTCTACTCAATTCTTCTTTTCTGTCTTTGGACTTCCCAGAAGACAACGCAATGGCCCATCTTAGAGGAGAAAACAGAGCCTGCAGAGAATGTGCAAAGCTTTGTATTTACCTGCAAGCAGTTATTCAGAATGACCTTCTTGGTACCACAAGAGAAATATTAATCTAACACTACAGGTTCTCCCTTTTCTTATTCACAGACTTTTATGAGAATTGGCTTATAAAAGTGAGTGATCTGAACTCACCATGGAGGAAAGGGAGGCCAAAATGGGGACCAGCCCAGCTCTCAAAGAATATCTTATCTTAGGACAGGCACTCAGTGGGGAAGCCTCAGAATAGGCAGAGCGGGGAGATGGGTAAAACAGCACATTCCTGTTGTTCACTGTTAATCAGGCTGCAAAAATCCAGCAAATATAGTCTTTGTATGGATCTTCCTCAGTTTACAAGGTGCAAAACAGTAAGACACAATAGAATCAGTTTTATTTTTCTCTTTATCCACTGAAGTGCTTTGAATACAATTTTAAAAAGTATTGAAAATGTTACACTTGTCAACCACTATCCAGTTCATTCCTATGGGAAACTTGTACAGTATTGTAATTTAATTTAATTTATTTTTTTGGCCACAGCATGTGGGGTTTTCATTCCCCATCCAGGTATCAACCCTTGGTCCCTGCAGTTGAAGCACAGAGTCTCAACCATTGGACCACCAGGGAAGTCCCTCTATGGGCAATATTTAAAGAAACATTTAAGGTACACTAACATGATAACCAGAGATTAAATTGCCAATATCCACTGGATCATCAAAAAAGCAAGAGGGTTACAGAAAAACATCTATTTCTGCTTTATTGACCATGCCAAAGCCTTTGACTGTGTGGATCACAATAAACTTTGGAAAATTCTGAAAGAGATGGGAATACCAAACCACCTGACCTGCTTCTTGAGAAACCTATATGCAGGTCAGGAAGCAACAGTTGCAACTGGACATGGAACAACAGACTGGTCTCAAATAAGAAAAGGAGTACGTCAAGGCTATATATTGTCACTCTGCTTATTTAACTTATATGCAGAGTACATCATGAGAAACACTGGGCTGGAAGAAACACAAGCTGGACTCAAGATTGCCAGAAGAAATATCAATAACCTCAGATATGCAGATGACACCATCCTTATGGCAGAAAGTGAAGAGGAATCAAAAAGCCTCCTGATGAAAGTGAAAGAGGAGAGTGAAAAAGTTGGCTTCAAGCTCAACATTCAGAAAACAAAGATCATGGCATCTGGTCCCATCACTTCATGGGAAACAGATGGGGAAACATTGGAAACAGTGTCAGACTTTATTTTTGGGAGCTCCAAAATCACTGCAGATGGTGACTGCAGCCATGGAATTGAAAAACGCTTACAAACTGGACATGGAACAACAGACTGGTCTCAAATAAGAAAAGGAGTACGTCAAGGCTATATATTGTCACTCTGCTTATTTAACTTATATGCAGAGTACATCATGAGAAACACTGGGCTGGAAGAAACACAAGCTGGACTCAAGATTGCCAGAAGAAATATCAATAACCTCAGATATGCAGATGACACCATCCTTATGGCAGAAAGTGAAGAGGAATCAAAAAGCCTCCTGATGAAAGTGAAAGAGGAGAGTGAAAAAGTTGGCTTCAAGCTCAACATTCAGAAAACAAAGATCATGGCATCTGGTCCCATCACTTCATGGGAAACAGATGGGGAAACATTGGAAACAGTGTCAGACTTTATTTTTGGGAGCTCCAAAATCACTGCAGATGGTGACTTCAGCCATGAAATTAAAAGACACTTACTCCTTGGAAGGAAAGTTATGACCAACCTAGATAGCATATTGAAAAGCAGAGACATTCCTTTGCCAACAAAGGTCTGTCTAGTCAGGGCTATGGTTTTTCCAGTGGTCATGTATGGATGTGAGAGTTGGACTGTGACGAAAGCTGACTGCCGAAGAATTGATGGTTTTGAACTGTGGTGTTGAAGAAGACTCTTGAGAGTCCTTTGGACTGCAAGGAGATCCAACCAGTCCATCCTAAAGGAGATCAGTCCTGGGTGTTCATTGGAAGGACTGATGTTGAAGCTGAAACTCCAATACTTTGGCCACCTCATGTGAAGACTTGACTCATTGGAAAAGACCCTGATGCTGAGAGGGATTGGGGGCAGGAGGAGAAGGGGGAAATAGAGGATGAGATGGCTGGATGGCATCACCAACTCAATGGGCGTGAGTTTGGATAAACTCTGGGAGTTGGTGATGAACAGGGAGGCCTGACCAGGGAGGCCTGGCATGCTGTAATTCGTGAGGTCGCAAAGAGTCAGACATGACTGAACTGAACATGATAACACTAATGTACAATAATGTGTTCTTTATTTTTCCAACAAAGTTGTCTTTTTTGTGAACAAAAGGAACTTGCTCAAATAAAGATGAACATTTTTACTTTAGAGTTGGACAATCAGGGCCAGAACTCATCCCTCCACTTAGTAGTACTGAGATCTTTAGCAACTCACTCTTTCTCTCAAGACCTCAGTTTCTTCATCTGTAAAATGGGAACATCAACAGATTATCACTGGTAAGGTTCTTGTGAGGCTAAAATAAAGCACCATCTCTGCTCAGAACTGCATCTGGTACATCAGCAATGCTTGGTGCTGATAATTTAAATTACTTGTGTATTAAATTTTTATTTAAACTAATTTCTTTGGCTGCACTGGGTCTTAGTTGTAGCAAGTGGGGTCTTTGAGCTTCCTTGTGGCATGTGAACTCTTAGTTGCAGAACGTGGGAGCTAGTTCCTGACCAGGGATGGAACCCAGGCCCCTTGCATTGGGAGCATGGAATCTTAACCACTGGACCACCAGGGAAGTCCCTATGTCATGTCTTCTTAAGGAACCCATATGGAGCATAAATGAATCTTCCTAAGAACTAAAGCCCATCATTATGAACATCACAGTGTACTTAGTGCATTTGTACACTTGTCCCTATACTTAGTTGCATTTGGAAGAACTCTATTGCTTGGTGTCTGGGACCAGCTGCTGCCACATCCACTCCCCACCATATTCATGTATATCTACCTGCAGGAATCAGGAATCCAAATAAGTTACTTTTCTACTTAAGACAAGTATAAGTGGGTTAAAGTCAGTGATTCTCACATTAGAATTCCCTTGGGAGATTGGAATGGAGTGGGTCAAGGCTCTGGCATTTCCTAAGTTCTCCAGATGATTCCAATAGGCAGGTGGGTGGTAACAACTGCAGTCAAGGGCAGTTCCCTCATCCACTGTTGGTGGTCCAGGAAGCAGAGTGGGAACCAAGTTGTAGCAAGTGTGGTGGAAGGGGAGGTTCAGTACATCCTGTCCAGGCGGACCTAAGGTCACAGGTTGTTTTACAAACCCAAAGACAATTCCAGCCCTCCAGGGAAGGCAATGAAGAGGCATCAAGGAAAACTCATTCCTTCAATCAGTGTAAACTGAGGTTGCTGTGTTCTGGGCCTGATACTAGACACATGGAATGTGTTGGTGAATCAGATAGACATGGCTCCAAGCCACTGCCTGCACAGAGAGGTGAGAAGAAGGCCAGGGTACAGTAAATAAAACATGGGATATCGGTCTAATCAACATGACAACTGTCTTGAAAGGGGCCAGACAGAAGCACAAGTGTATGCCGGAGTATTAGAATTAAATGGAGGCCAAGCATTATCTATTATGAAAGTAAAGTGAAAGTGTTAGTTACTCAGTGGTGTTCGTACCTTTGCAACTCCATGGACTATAGCCCACCAGGCTCCTCTGTCCATGGGACTCTCCAGGCAAGAATACTGGAATGTGCTCCCTTTCCCTTTTCCAGGGGATCGTCCCAACCCAGAGATTGAACCCAGGTCTCCTGCAGGCAGATAATGGACTATAGCCCACCAGGCTCCTCTGTCCATGGGACTCTCCAGGCAAGAATACTGGAATGTGCTCCCTTTCCCTTTTCCAGGGGATCGTCCCAACCCAGAGATTGAACCCAGGTCTCCTGCAGGCAGATTCTTTACCATCTGAGCCACCAGGAAAGCCCCAATCATGGGAAGTTAATAAATCATGGCCCAAACTGGAATGGAAAAAAAAATGTTATTATGCAAACCTGTTATTCCTAAACAGATCATCTTTAAGTCAGTTAAAGAATTGAAAGTGATTTTTTCCCAGTGCTTAGGAAACAGACAATGGGATGCTGATTCTGTAGCAAACCTGGCAAACTGTATGTGCTCAGTCGAGTGTGACTCAGAGACACTGCAGACTGTAGCCCACCAGCCTCCTCTGTCTATGAGATTTCCCAGGCAAGAATACAGGAGTGGGTTGCCAATTCCTTCCTCAGGGATCAAACCCATGTCTCTTGCAACCCATGTCTCTTGCATTGTCAGGCAGGTTCTTTGTCACTGAGCCACCTGGGAAGCCCCAAGTAATCCATGTAACTTCAAATTCAGTACATGTATAATGCTAAGAAAAAAATTTTAAACAGAAATGTCTAAAATATAACCAAAAATGAATAGTAGCATAAGCATATAAAGAAACATTTCTGGAAGGGTGGCATGTTGAGCTACACGGACCTTCTCCCCAAAGAGATAATCATAAATAATGAGTTATATTTTAAGAAAATGACTCTCTAGAAATCATTCTAAAGGCATACAGCAAAGAGAGCAACATTTATTTCTGAAAATGTACTAAATGTCAATAAGAACAGTGAGTGTTTTTGAAACATCTGAGCCATAACTTGCTCCCTCTCCACCCAGCTCCCATCTCAACTGCAGGCAGATACAACCAAAACCACAAGGCTCTGAGAAAGCCAAAATTGGAAAAGATATATGTATCCCATTGTTCACTGCAGCACTATTTACAATAGCTAGAACATGGAAGCAACCTAGATGTCCATCGACAGATGAATGGATAAAGAAATCTGGCACATATACACAAAGGAGTATTACTCAACCATAAAAAAGGAATGCATTTGAGTCAGTTCTAATGAGGTGGATGAACCTGGAATCTATTATACAGAGTGAAGTAAGTCAGAAAGAGAAAGATAAATATCATATTTTAACGCATATATACAGAATCTAGAAAAATGGTACTAAAGAATTTAGTTACAGGGCAGCAGTGGAGAAACAGACATAGAGGATAGACTTATGGACGTGGAGAGAGGGGAGGAGAGAGAGAGATGTATGAAAGAGCACCATGGAAACTTACATTACCTTGTGTAAAATAGACAGCCAAAGGGAATTTGCTGTATGGCTCAAGAAACTCAAACAGGGGCTCTGTATCAACCTAGAGGGGTGGGATGGGAAGGAGGTTCAAAAGGGAGGGGACATATGTATACCTATATAATCATTCCTATGGCTGATTCATGTTGAGATTTGACAGAAAACAACAAAATTCTGTAAAGCACTTATCCTTCAAGCACTTAAAAACTAAATCAATTAAAGCAAAAAAAAAAAAGACACAAGGCTCCCACTTTCCTCAGTTCTCATCCCAAGGCTACAATTCCTCCCCAGGACAAGGAAATCACAGACATTTCTTATTCCCTTCCTCCCAGGTCTATGTAGCAGAAGTTCTTGTTGTGGTCCACATGTAGGTTGGGAAAGACTTTCCAGAAATGAGGCAGAATGAGAAAAGAATAGAATTCATTAGTGTGCAAAACGCTGTTAGAACAGCAGGCTGGCTCATGGGAGAACTAAACCCTTTCATAGGCTAGTGGCCAATTTTTATAGTCTCAAGACAGAGAAAACTGTGGCATTAGGTGATTGGTTAGGATGCTATAGGGTGTATAATAGAGTAGGCGCTTTACCCAATATTGGGTCAGGGAACTGGCATGTTTAGATCCAGAGGCTCATGGCAGCAGTTGCTATGAGATTCAGTCAGTTCCAGAGATTTCTGTTCTGTACAGGGCTCCACGTCTGTGACCTTGCTGTAGGGCTCCACAGTTCTCTTCCAGACAAGTGCTGCCAAGTTGTCTGGGGCTCCCTCCTCCACTGAGCCCCAATCATAGGCTGGAAGTGCTACCCCTTGCTGGCACAGCAGGCTGAGAATACTGGGTCCTGACTACCTTCACCCACCTCTCTTGTTGGAGGGACATTCCACACTAGGAGAAGCAAGCTGAGAATGTGACCTGGAAGGGTTAATTCTGAATTCACGCTGGATCTGCTTCTGTAACTCTCATCTTACCACTTTCGTTATTGTTGCTGTTCATTCGCTGAGTCTTGTCTGACTCTTTGCAACCCCGTGGACTGCAGCACGCCAGGCTTCTCTCCTTCACTGTTTGCTCAAACTCCAGTCCACTGAGTCAGTAGTGCCATCCAAGCATTTCATCCTTGTCTCCCCCTTCTCTTCTTGTTACTGTAAGCATATATGATGGCCTGCCTCAGGAAGATAACCCTGAGCCCACCTGTGGAGGACTATTAAGTGAAAGTAACACATTCCCTGCCCAAGACTCCAGGGAATATTTGCAAGGACTGAGTATTCTTTTTACTTCGTTTCCTCTCCTCTCCCCGTCTCTGATCCATAGAAGAACTTGGCAACCAGGCCCTGACAAGATGGTTATTTTGAGGCACTGTTTTGCGGTCGCCATCTTCTTGGTCAGCCAACTCTGAATAAACCCCCTTCCTTGTCTCAAGCCCTCATCTCAGATTTATTGGCCTATCGGGTGGCAAGCAGAGTGAGCTTGGACTCAGTAATAAGAATACCAGAAGCTAATACTCCTGCCTCACACCCCACTCATAATTCAGTTCAGTCGCTTAGTAAGGACCCCATGGACTGCAGCACGCCAGGCTTCCCTGTCCATCAGTGACTCCTGGAGCTTGCTCAAACTCACGTCCATGGAGTCAGTAATGCCATCCAACCATTCATCCTCTGTCATCCCCTTCTCCTCCTGCCTTCAATCTTTCTCAGCACCAGGGCCTTTCCCAATGAGTCAGTTCTTCGCATCAGATGGCCAAAATACTGGAGTTTCAGCTACAGCATCAGTCCTTCCAATGAATATTCAGGATTGATTTCCTTTAGGATTGACTCGTTTGATCGCTTGCAGTCCAAGGATCTCTCATAATTAAGGAGTTTGAAACCTTGGAGTGACTCCAGGATGAGCAGGCCCCCATTCCCACTCCCAGCTCCAGAGCAGTATCACAGAAGCTCTTCCCAGGGGTAGAGGCAGCTTGTAAAAACAGCTCCACAGGAATCCCTAAGGGCACTTGCTTCATTTGGAATGGAGTATAGGAAACTTCAGCCCACAGGGTGAAGTGTCTAAAACAAGAGAGATTGTGTTAGCAAACAGCGAAGAAGAGCATGGAACTAATAGCTTCAAGATAGCAGCGACGGAAACAGAAGACAAACCAGAAGTTCAACAGAGAGAAAACATGGGAACAGTCTAGGACGAGTCATCCTATGGTCAGAAGGAGCCTCAAAGACAGGCTTCAAATAAAACCCCTGCAAAGGGGTCTGATTTAATTGGCTCAGACCGTGGAGTAATTTGCGCTTCCCAGGCGGTGTTGGTAGTAAAGGACCCGCCTGCCAATGCAGACTTAAGATAAAAGTGGTTCGATCTGTGGGTCAAGGAGATCATCTGGAGGAGGAAATGGGGACCCACTCCAGTGTTCTTGCCTGGTGAATCCCACGGACAGAGGAGCCTGGTGGGCTACAGTCCATAGGGTCAGAGTCAGACAGGACTGAAGCAAATTAGCATGCCCGTGGAGTAAGTTATGCCCTAGAGTGTTGTTAAAACAATACAGCAATCAGCTTGCAGTTACTGGAGGCGAACAGCTAGGTGTGACACCGACAGACACACTATGAAAAAAAAAAATGTGCTGGTAAAATGTATATATAACTTATCTGAAATGGTTAAATTCCTAGAAAAGCACAAACTCCTGAAACTGACTCAAAAAAAGAAACAGAAAATCTGAATTAGCAATTAAAACCCACAACAAATATTCAGGCCCAGATGATTTCCCTAGTGAATTCTACCAAACATTTAGAAAATAATTAATACCAGTTTTTCATAAACTTCCAAAGCTTAGAAGTAAAGAGAACATCTTACATTTCATTACGTTAGGCCAATGGACTAAAATCAGCCAAAGGTATCATGAGAAAACTATAGACCAATATCACTTATGAATACAGATGCAAAAAGCTTCACCCACATGCTGGGAAATGAATCTGGCAACCTAAAGACAACAAGAAAGTGTACATCATGAATAAATAGCATTTATACTAAGAGGCAAGATTGGTTTAACATCTGAAAATCAATTAATATAACACATGTCAATAGAATAAAGGACCAAAAAACCACAGGATCGTCTTAAAAGGAATTCAGAACTCTTTTGTAATAAAAGCACTCAGCAAACTAGGAACAGAAGGAAACTCTCTCAGTATGATAAAGGGCGTCTACAGAAAACCCATAGCTGACACCAGAATTAATGGTGGAAGACTGAATAGCTTCCTCCCCAAGATCAAGAAAGTGGAAAGGAAGTTTGTTCTCACCACTTCTATTCGATGTTGAATGGAAGCTCTTATCCAGGAAATGGACAAGAAAGGAAATAAAAGACATCCAGACTGGAACAGAAGACACAAAACTATCTCTCTTTGCAAATGAGACAATCTTCTATATAGAAAATCCTGAGACGGTCACCATAAAATTGTTAGAACAAGTAAACAATTTGAAGAAGGATGCAAGATAAAGGTAGATATATAAAACTCAATTGTCGCTCTATATAATTTCAGTAAACAACCTGAACACAAACTTAAGAAAGGAATTCTATTTATAGTAGCATCAAGAAGCATGAAATATCAATATTTGAAAATATATTTAATGAAATAAATTTAAAATATGCATTCTAGAAACTATGAAATATTGCTAAAAA
>SJYC01137275.1:0-25201 GCA_006408675.1 Madoqua kirkii
GAATTACTTTTTCAGAAAATAAGAATCATATGGTATAGGCAGATTCTATTACATAACATCTTTATTGTGAAGTATATGAGTGAATAAAATATGTGTGCTGTATTAAAAATAATTAAAATTGCCCATGGAAACAAATAGAGCTTTCTGAGCATCCCCAACATACCCTTGGGTTTCTTTTGGATTAATACCCCTTCTTTCTTCAAGAAGAAAACATTATTTTAATATTTATGCTAATTATATTTTTGCACTTTCTTCATAGTTTTTAAAGGTCTATGTGCACATCCCTCTTATATATGTTTGTTCTTGAATATTATGTAGATGAAATAATTTTGTAACCGTTGATGTCTTCTTACTTCATGTGATTGCTATCATTTGTTTCTTTACCATTTTGTGGTATTGGTGTGATGTTGAAATGCAGAAACATACACAAATTTTAATCCATTCAATAGTTGACAGATTTGAAGTTATTTCCATTTTTAATTATGAAAAAAACACATATGACTATAAAATATTACCATACATGAAAATCTAGTTTAGTGTATTCCTAGGAATAAAATAGTTCTTCAGTTCAATTCAGTCTCTCAATAGTGTCTGACTTTTTGCGACCCCATGGACTGTAGCACACCAGGCTTCCCTGTCCATTACCAACTCCTGGGGATGACTCAAACTCATGTCCATCGAGTCGATGATGCCATCCAACCATCTCATCCACTGTCATCCCCTTATCCTCCTGCCTTCAGTCTTTCCCAGGATCAGGGTTTTTCAAATGGGTCAGTTCTTCGCATCAGGAGGCAAAATATTGGAGTTTCAGCATCAGTCCTTCCAATGAGTAAGGACTGATTTCCTTCAGGATGGACTGGTTGGATCTCCTTGCAGTCCAAGGGATTCTCAAGAGTCTTCTCCAACATCACAGTTCAAAAGCATCAATTCTTTGATGCTCAGCTGTCTTTATAGTTCAACTCCCACATCCATACATGACTATAGGAAAAACCATATCTTGACTAGATGGACTCTTGTTGGCCAAATGTCTCTGCTTTTTAATATGCTGTCTAGGTTGGTCATAGCTTTTCTTCCAAGGAGCTTTTAATTTTGTGGCTTCAGTCACCATCAACAGTGATTTTGGAGCCTCAAAAAATAATCTCTCCTTTTCCATTCTTTGCCCATCTATTTGCTGTGAGGTGATGGGATCAGATGATCTTAGTTTTCTCAATGTTGAGCTTTAAGCCAGCTTTTTCACTCTCCTCTTTTACTTTCATCAAGAGGCTCTTTAAATCTTCTTCACTTTCTGCTATAAGGGTGGTATCATCTGCATATCTGAGGTTATTGATATTTCTCCCAGCAATCTTGATTCCAGCTTGGGTTTCTTCCAGTCCAGAATTTCACATGATGTACTATGCATAGAAGTTAAATAAGCAGAGTGACAAGACACAGCCTTGATGTACTTCTTTCTCAATTTGAAACCAGTCTGTTGTTCCATGTCCAGTTCTAACTGTGGCTTCTTGACCTGCATACAGATTTCTCAGGAGGCAGGTAAGGTGGTCTGGTATTCCAATCTCTTGAAGAATTTTACACAGTTTGTTGTGATCCATACAATCAAAGGCTTTGATGTAGTCAATAAGGCAGATGTAGATTTTTTTTTTTCTGGAACTCTCATGCTTTTTCAATGATCCAGCAGATGTTAGCAATTTGATCTCTGGTTCCCCTGCCCTTTCTAAATACAGCTTGAACATCTGGAAGTTCATGGTTCATGTACTGTTGAAGCCTGGCTTGGAGAATTTTGAGCATTACTTTGCTAGCATGTGAGATGAGTGCAATTGTGCAGTAGTTCAAACATTCTTTGGCATTGCCTTTCTTTGGGATTGGAATGAAAACTGACCTTTTCCAGTCCTGTGGCCACTGCTGAGTTTTCCAAATTTGCTGGCATACTGATTGTAGCATCATCTTTTGGTTTTGAAATAGCTCAGCTGGAAAATAGCTGAGTGATAAATAAAGATAGTTTCAACTTCACTGTGAGTTGCTAAGTTCCTCTCTGTCATGGGAGTTTCAATTTTCCTTCCCAACAACAGTAACTAATGCTCCACAACCTTTCCAAGCAGTAGGATTTTTAGACATTAAACAAGTTTGCCAATGTCATATTATTTTATTTGCAGCTTATTACAGTTTTAATTTTTATTTGCATTTTGAGCAGTTTTTAATAAATTTATTGATCAACCAACCTGGATTTTCTTTTTGGTGAAATCCATTCATCTTTTACCCATTATCTTTTTCCTCACACATGATACCTTAGTTTTTTTTTAATCTCTCTCTCTGACTTGTTTCACTTAGCAAAACCCCTCGAGTCATCCATGTGGCAAATGACACAACTGACCTCTTTTTATGGCCTAATAATGTTCCATTTTAGATATATAGAGAATTTTCTTTTTTTAATTTTATTTTTACTTTATTATACTTTACAATACTGTATTGGTTTTGCCATAAACCATTTCTGTCCTTTATCGAGCCCATCTTTGCATGAAATGTTCCCTTGGTATCTCTAATTTTCTTGAAGAGATCTCTAGTCTTACCCATTCTATTGTTTTCCTCTATTACTTTGCATTGATCGCTGAGGAAGGCTTTCTTATCTCTCCTTGCTATTCTTTGGAATTCTGCTTTCAGATAGGTATATCTTTCCTTTTCTCCTTTGCCTTTCACTTCTCTTCTTTTCTCAGATATTTGTAAGGCCTCCTCAGACAGCCATTTGCCTTTTTGCATTTCTTTTTCTTGGAAATGGTCTTGATCACTGCCTTCTGTACAATGTCACGAACCTCCATCCATAGTTCTTCAGGCACTCTGTCTATCATATCTAATCCATTAATATGGCCACATCAGCTTCTTGAATCTATTTGTCACTTCCACTGTACAATCGTTCATGTATAAGGATCATATGCATTTTAAATTATTGTATCATTCTGATGAACTTAGCCTTTTATCACTATGAATTGATCGTTTTATCTCTGCCAGGACTTAGCACATATATTATCTGCTACTAATATGGCCACATCAGGTTCTTTTTGGCATTGCTCTAATCTTTTTCAGTTTTTGTGACCTTTTGTTTTCAACATTCCTCTTAAAAGTGGCATATGTTGAAACAGAGAAGAAAAGCTGTCAGTTGACTGAAGTGTTTAAGTGCTTATATTTTATGATATTTTTGTGTTAAATCTGGCAGCTTATTTTGTGCTGATAGTTCTATCTTGTATTGGTTTCCTAGGGCTGCCATTATTAGTCTGAGTTCTCCAGAGAAAAAGAACCAGAACAATTTGTTTGTATTTATATTTACAGTAGTGAATGACCTGTGCAGTTATGGAGACCGAGAGTCTAAGATCTGCAGTCAGAAGGCTGGAGGCCCAGGAGAGCCGATGGTCTAAATTTCAGTCTGAGTCCAAGTCCAAAGGCAGGAGAAGACCCCTGACCCAGCTCAAAGACAGTCAAAAAGAAAGAATTCTTTATTATTCAGCTTTTTATTCTGTTCAGACCTTGAATGGATTGGATGAGTCCCCCCACCCACAGTGGAGAGTGCAATCTGCTCTACTTGATCTACTGATCTAATTCAAATATAAATCTCACCCCAAAACACGTAGAATAATGTTTGACCAAATATCTAGTCATCCCTGGCCCAGTCATATTGACACATAAAATTAACCATCACCCTAACATAACAAAGCGTCACAAACTGGCTTAAAACACTAGAAATTTATTGTTTCATAGTCCTGGAGGCCAGAATTCCGAGATGAAGGTGCTGGCAGGACCACACTCTCTGAGATTTCTGGTAGGACCCCTCCTCGAATCCCCCTTGCTTCTGCTGGTGGCTGTGGACCCTTGGCATTTCTTGGTTGGTGGCTGCAGCACTCTGTTCTCTGCCTCTCTCGTTACCTCTGTGTCTTTTTTCCTCTTATAAGGAGACCAATCATACTGGATTAAGATCCATGCTACTTCAGCATTACCTCACCTTAAATATGTCTGCAAAGACCTTATTCCCAAATAACAAGCAGGAGTTAGAAGTGCAGCATACTTCTTAGAGGTCACAGACAATATTTCCGTGGCGTGCCTCCTTTCCTCTCCTTTCTTGCCTTCTTTTGGATTAATTTCATCATTGCATTTTTTCCTTCTACTGCTTTCAAACTTCTGTATTCTATTTCTATTTCTTCAGTTGTTATTCTAAGAATTACAATATGTATGTGAAATGAAAAAGAGAACGTCGCTCAGTCATATACGACTGTTTGTGACCCCATGGACTATACAGTCCATGGAATTCTCCAGGCCAGAATACTGGAGTGGGCAGCCTTTCCCTTCTCCAGGGGATCTTCCCAACCCATGGATCGAACCCACAATATGGATACTTAAGTGTAGAGTTAATCACCACTTTACCCTCTTCCCAGACATTATCAGGACCTTAGACCACTTTATCGCCACTTGCCCTTCTCCCAACCTTATATAATGTTATTATCATGTGTTCAACCTATTTTTAAATAATCTTATTATAAAATAAAACTCAGAAGACAGAAAGCCACATAAATCAAATATGTGGCTTAATGCAACCATTAAGGGAAAGACCATTCAGGTCAGAAATAAAATTTTGCTGACCACCCAGAAGCAGCTTTGTATGCTCCTTCTCAGGTATAAGCCCCTCCTCATCACTTCCGTGGTCACTACCTCCATTTCAATACTTATAATCGTCTTGAATTTCTTTTAGAAGTAGTTTTATCAACCAAATGCACACTCCCAGACACTAGAACATTCCATTGCCCGTTAAATTGTTTTTATATTTCTTTCAATCTGTAAGTTCTCTTTCCCATCTTTTTCTTTTCCTTACAGTCTCAAGAAACCTGGGCTGTGTGATGAGTAGTTTAGCTTCACAGGAGTTTTCAAAATCACATCCTCATTGTTCAGCATACTTCTCTTTCCTCTGTATTTCCAGAAAATTGGTTAGTGGGGTCAGATTTGGGTTTCATCCCTTTGGCAAGACTCTAGTTAGAGTTTGGCGAGATTACAGGAGGTAAATAGTGTCCAGTTGTCACTCTTTTTGATGTTGAATGCTTAAACCTAGTAATTTGTTGGGGGGTTGCAAAGTGATGGTGTGCTATATTTTTTGTCCTTGCTGCTTAATAGCTGTAATACTATTATAAGAAGACACTTCTCCATCCACTATCTGGTTACCCCAGAATGGTATCATTCATTTAGGAAAGGCAGGAAATCCTGAAATCTTTTCCTTCATTCAGCAGTTTTCAAGGTAATGAATTAGTTTCCAGTCTTTGTCCAAGGGAGACTGATTCTTTTGTTCCTCAATGTTATTATGAACTCATGAACTTAAACATTATTTTTACTGCAGCTCAAATTGTTCCAATGGGAGCCTCTTCAGGTTGATTCCTGGGCCCTTTTAACATGAGACTAGGAGTCTTTAATGAATCCTTGCAACCTGATATGACAAGATGCTCCAGGTTCACCGTATGTATTTCCTGCCCCAGAGCCAGATTCAGGCACGTCTGCAAGTCCTCTGTTTCCTTTTAGTAAGAAGCTATGGTTTCTCAGTGGTCATGACTGAGCACTGTAGAACTGATGATTTCAAACTGTGGTGCTGGAGAAGATTCTTGAGAGTCCCTTAGACAGCAAGGAGACCACACCAGTTAATCGTAAAGGAAGTCAACCTTGAATACTCACTGGAAGAACTGATGCTAAAGCTGAAGCTCCGATACTTTGGCCACCTGATGCGAAGAGCCGACTCATTGGAAAAGATCCTGATGCTGGGAAAGACTGAAGGCAGGAGGAGAAGGAGATGACAGAGGAGGAGATGGTTGGATAGCATCACTGACTCAATGGACATGAGTTTGAGCAAACTCCGAGAGATAGTGAGGGACAGGGAAGCCTGGCACGTTGCAGTCCACGGGGGTCACAAAGAGACACTACTGAAAGACTTAACAACAATAACAAAGAGCTTCAAGGCCACAACTCAGCACTGGGCGTAATCGTTGTTCTAGACTGGTCACTGTTTTCTTATCAGTGGAACTAAATACAACACACACACACACACACACACACACACACATACACACACACTTCTGAGTTGTTCTAATTCAGATGCATATCATTCTTTTCATGTCCTGTACACAGATGTACAAATATATATTTAAAGATAGAATATCATGAGTCAATATTGAAACTTCTAATTCAAAACAAGATTTTCTTTAACTTCTCCTTTCTACTCTGGTCTCCTCTTCTCTCTACCACGAATCCTGATTCTCAAGAATACGAAGGATGACATATTTAAAGTTTCCCATAATTGATCATTTGTTTTATCCTAACTGTATTAACAAGACTTTAATGATTATTTAGAACACTAAAGTAACTCCTTTTGCATATGCCCTTTCCATCGGATCTCCATTGTGTGCAGTTGTCCTATAACTATAGTTGTCAGAGCCCATGACATTACAGCCTAGACTCACGCCCTCTAAGTCGTCAGAGTTTCAGTTCTACAAGTTATTGCAAATTTAATCCTCACCATCTACTCTCACATCCATGAAGGTTATTTTGGTTGTCTGAAGCCTATTCTTTAGTAAATATCTCACAAAATGCTCATGGGAACAATAGTCACTGAGGTCTTGCATGTTGATAACAGTTTGCATTTATATTTGAAATTCAGTTTTGCTGGATTTCAAATGCTGGGTGTACATTTTCAGAAACACATGACTTTTTTATTCTGGCTTAAAGTGCTGCTGTCAAAAAGTCTGATGGTAATCTAGTATTATCTCTGAAAAATTCCATTCTCTCTTTCACTTCAGTTCAGTTCAGTTCAGTCGCTCAGTCGTGTCCGACTCTTTGCAACCCCATGAATCACAGCACACCAGGCCTCCCTGTCCATCACCAATTCCCGGAGTTCACTCAGACTCATGTCCATCGAGTCCATGATGCCATCCAGCCATGTCATCCTCTGTCGTCCCCTTCTCCTCCTGCCCCCAATCCCTCCCAGCATCAGAGTCTTTTCCAATGAGTCAACTCTTCGCATCAGGTGGCCAAAGAACTGGAGTTTCAGCTTTAGCATCATTCCTTCCAAAGAAATCCCAGGGCTGATCTCCTTCAGAATGGACTGGTTGGATCTCCTTGCAGTCCAAGGGACTCTCAAGAGTCTTCTCCAACACCACAGTTCAAAAGCATCAATTCTTCAGCACTCAGCCTTCTTCACAGTCCAACTCTCACATCCATACATGACCACAGAAAAAACCATAGCCTTGACTAGAGGGACCTTATTCGGCAATAATTTTTGAGTCTTTTCTTTAAAGACCAATAATTACAGTAGAATATCTCTAGGTGTTAGTAACATTAGGTGCATGGTATCATCTATTAACACATAATTTTACTTATTTTTCCCTAATTTTAGACACATTTTTTGGATTACAGTCTTTAGTATTTGTTTTGTTTTCTTGCATGGCTTGCTTCTTCAGATCTTCTATTATTCATTTGTTTAGTCTTCTTTGTTATCGTTAACATTTCTCACTTTCTCCCAAATCCTTTTTATCCCTTTCTTCATTTTTAATTTGAAAACTTTTTTTTTACCTTATGTTTCTCTTAAGGCATTATTTGTTACTCATTTTTCCTCATGTTCCATCTAGTTTAGTCTTCATTTCTGAAATGATTTTTTCTTTTCTTTCTAATTATTTCTGAACTATATCTGTCACTTCATGTCTAAATTGTTATTATTCTATGAATTCTCCTATCTTTTAGCATTTTCTTAAGTATTCTAGCTTCATATAAAATAGGACATTCATTCTGGGACCAGTTTCTTTCTGTCTTTAGAATTTCTTTTGAGAGTCTACCAGTGGAAAAGTCACTGTTTGTCTATTTGTTTCTGAAAGTATGTGTATTCTGCCCTTGAAAGATACCATTTCTGAGTATGGAATCCTAGGCTGGCTAGGATTTTTATTCATCCCGTTGAAGATATTCAGCTGCCTCCTGACTTCCTTTGTTAGAACTGATAAGTCAGCTGTAAGTTATATCTATTCACTCTGGCTTCTTTCCTAATTTTTCCACTCATCTTTCATGTATTGCTATTTCACGCTGATACATCTACATTTGCATCTCTTTTTATTTAGACCACTTAAAATTCATTACAGAATTAATTATGGAGTGCTTCAATGTTGAAATCTCAGTCTATTATCTCTGCAGATACTTCCTCAGATCATCTCTCTGTTTTCTCCTTCAAGGATCTGCTGAATGAATGTGAGACCTTCCTAGTTTATTATCCGTATCTTGCAACCGCTATTCTGTACTTTCCATCTTTTCACTTCTTGGTACTGCGTCCCGGAAAATGTCCTATAAACATATCTTCCATTCTGTTAAATTCTTTCCTTGGCCTTATCTAAGTCTGTTTCTGTGTACCTCTACTGGAGTTCTTCAATTATTGAAATTTTCACTGGTAGAAATTTTTTTTTCCCTTGAATCATCTATGTCATTTTACAGGTTCTTGTTTCTTGTATATATATATTTTTTTAGACTGTCTTTAATCTTTAAACACAATAACCATACTTGATTTATAATCTGTTTGATAGTTTCAATACATAAAATCTTGAAGTGTTTCTATTTTATATTGTTTTTGATTGTTCTCATCCACATGCTTGTTTTCTTATGTACTTGATTATTCTTCATTATGTACTGCTTTCTGGCATTAAGAAATATTTGGATGAATAGCTTGAAATCTAGAAGGAAGAAGCATTCTTTTACAAGAGGATTTCATTTGTTCCTGCTGCATATACCTCATAGCACTGCAGTCCAAGTTTCTTTCAGATGAAATTCACATCGGTGTTTTGATTCTCCCAAATATTACTTTGCACTGCAAATCCATGCAAGGGTTGGTTCACTACCAGATGACCCAGAGAGAGAGTATCTTTGGGGTCCCAGTTTATTTGGGGGAGGGTTTATTATAGTTTGGTTTTTGTACCTCTTTGCCCAAGAGGTTGTAAAATTTAGTGCTTATATATGCTTAGAACAGTAAGCACCTTAAGAACACGAGTTTTCAGGGTTTCACGTCTTCGTCAATTTTCAATTACATTGTAATTCTTAACTATGATGCCAATTCCTCAATATCTTAAGAAGATGTTTTAAAATCCACTCAATCTAGCATTTTTAGCTGTGAAAGTAGGCGCATTAGTCCCAACAGCTCATCACTAACACATCCAAAGATTCCACTTGTCCCTTTCGTTAGAGCTAGTTTATGTAAACTATATACTATAATATAAGAAGCCACTTAATCTGGTACTTAGACTGCAGAGTATTAGGATGAGAAGACTTCCTCTTAACCCTCAGGATTGCTAATACCTAACTCACTTGGGAGGTTTGACCAAAAGAGGGTAGTAGTGTCATCCATATATTAGACACTCATTAAAGTTAATTTCTTCCTTCATTTTCACATAACAAACAAAAAGTAAAAACTCTAATATTTCCTTTCTATGGGCCCAAAAGATCCTCTTGTATATCCCTCTTTGAATTTGGGTTCTGCCAACCTGGGAATCCTCTGACTGTCAAAACCTGCTCCAGGAACTGACTTGTTATGAGTCATGGTCTGTCTTCCTTCTAGCTCTCTCTTTTGCTACAGGAGTCTTGGCCAGCACATTTAACCTTGCTTTCCAACGTGTTTCAATCTGACTTGATAGCAGATGAACATGTCATTTTCATGGGTGTAAAAGCACCTTTTTATTTGTAAAATGAAAGAAAACGCTTATTCCTGGTCTTCAGGCATCTGGAAACAAGTATGGGGGATTTGAGAGTTTGTTTTTTTTTTAAGGTTTTAGCATAGGGATTTCCCAATAGCCTTCTGATGACTCCATGGGACAGTTCTTTACAAGGCAGATGGAAAGTTAACCTCTGTGCTACCACCATCAAACTATTTCCCTTCCTTGTGGTGCCAAGTAAGTTTCCCATCTTAAAGTTTCTCAGATGGCAAGCAGTGGTCCTAGGTTTCCATTTACTGGGCTTTTCAGTGAACCTGTGTGTAGTTCCCTCCTTCTGTGTTAGGAGGAGTCAGCAGGCTAGCTCTGAGGCAGGAAATCTGGGTTCTCCCCACCCTCTGTTGCTGATCTGCTGGTAACCTTTAGTAAATTATTCAAGCTGTCTGGATGCGGCTCCCACTTCTGTAAAGTGAAGGGGGTGATTTGGCTTGATGCTCTTTAAGACTCTAGTCCGCAAACAATGATACGTCCCATGGTCTAGGATTCTCTCCCACTCCTGAGCAGGTTTCTATAATGCCTTAATTGTGTAGGAGCTGAAAAATCAGGGCAACTCTGCTAGATTAATTTCTAGTAAGTTTTATGTGGTCAGCCACAAAGTTGTCACTGAGGCTGTGAGATGAGTGTGCTACCAGGACAAATGTCACATAGCTATTATATTTAGTTTTAATAAAAAGGGAAAGAATTTGGCATCATGTCTTGGGTTATGTCCAAAAATCACTGCTCCCTCTATTTTTAAAATATCTGAAATCATTTGTCAAAAATAACGAGTATATACACTCTATCAAGGTGTTGTTGCTGTTGTTTGATCACTGAGTCGTGTCTGACTCTTTTGCAACCCCATGGACTGTAGCCCGCCAGCCCTCTCTTTCCAAGCAAGAATACTGGAGTGGGTTGCCGTTTCCTTCTCCAGGAGATCTTCCTGACCCAGGGATCAAACCTCCTGCATTGGCAGGCGAATTCTTTACCGCTGAGCAACCAGGAAAGCTTCTCAAAGTATTACTTAATGTTACAGCTGCTCTTTTCCTTTCCGCGCAAACGATGATCTTTGCTTAAATTTCTTTTTCTTATCCTATCAGTGAAATAGCAGAACATTTTCCTTGCTTGCCCTTCAGGGATTAGGTCTAGACACAAGTCTGCAGCATGCTGGGCTCGCTCAAGAAAAAGGTAGGTGCCACACCGCACTGCTTTTCCTTCCCTTCACATTTCCTTTGGTCTAGCCTTCACGACTTGAGCTTCCACTTAGAATCTTGAAAAAAAAAATCTGTTATTTTAAGGCAATCATAAAAATTTGGAATGCTTTAACTCTAACCAGTCTTTGGAATCTTCACTGGAAGGAGCGGTGCCAGTGGACAGGCTTGGTCAGGAGGCTGGGTGCTCTCAGCTTCCCGGGGGCCTCCCGTCCCCGCTTGGAAAGGCTAGGCCCACTCTGCTCGCCAGCTCCCCTCTGGTGGAGGGCGCTCAGCCTCCATCGCCCCACGCTGGGGGGTCTTCTCCTGGGCTCATTCCACTCCAGTCTTTTCCTCTCTTCACCACATTTTTGGATTTCCCTCCCTCCCCACCCCTCCCTCCGCCCGCTTTTTTTTTTCATACCTCAGTGGGTAGACTGGTGGGTTTCCAGGATTCCTGAGAAAGGTGTCAGCCACCATCTGTTCAACTGCTTTTCAAGTCGGGAACATGAGAGCTAGCTTGACACCGTTGCGAGATCGTGGTGGGACTCGGGCCTGAGAAGGATGTTCGCATCCTCTCTAGGATCTGATTTCAACAGCGGTGAAATACCAAGGCAAGGCCTAATTGGTTTGTGCCGGGGCTCTTTCGGGGAAAATCAAACCTGCTAAAGAATCCCGGAAAATAATGAAAACCAGAGATTCACTTCTGCTGGGATGGGTTATCAAAGTTCGTCATTTGCGTCCCATCTGTCCTTCTCTCTCCTGTCTATCTCTCCTTCCTGGGGATTCCTGGGCCTAGAAAGATGAACTGATGTCCTGTGCTTCTCCCTCTGCTCCTGTGGACTCGCCCACCACTCCAGCGCCAGCAGACAGGAAAACAGCAGGCGGTAACAGGTGCTGCGTGCCTTGACCAGGTCTCTTGGACCGCGGGTCTTCAACATGGGCAGCAGCGCCCCCAACTGGGAGAAATCTGATACAGGACGGGGGTAGTGGCAAGTGATGGTTAATTTTGTTTCAACTTGATTGGGCCACTGTCTGTCCAGACATTTGGTCCAGTGTTATGATGAGCTGTTATTCTGAATATGTCTGTGAGAGTGTTTCTGGGTGAGAGTAACGCTTGAATTGGTAGACTGGGTAAAGCAGATTGTCCTCCCTAATGTGGGTGGACCCTCCATCAGTTAAAGGCCTAAATAGAACAAGGCTTTCCCTTCTGCCAGACTACCCTGAGTTGGGAAGTTCTTTCCTTCCTCGGGATTTGAACTGAAACATCAGCTTTCTTTGTGTCTCAAGCCTTAGGACTGGAATTACACCATCCTGCGTCTTGTAGACAGCAGATCTTGGGACTCGTCATCCTCTATAATCATAGGAGCCAATTCCTAATAGTTCAGTTGGTAAAGAATCTGCCTGCAACGCAGGAAACCCTGGTTTGATTCCTGGGTCAGGAAGATCTGCTGGAGAAGGGATACTCCAGCATTCTTGGGCTTCCCTGGTGGCTCAGCTGGTAAAGAATCCACCCTTAATGTGGGAGACTTGGGTTCAATCCCTGGGTTGGGAAGATCCCCTGGAGAAGGGAAAGGCAACCCACTTCAGTATTCTGGCCTGGAGAATTCCATGGACTGTATAGTCCATGGGGTAACAAAGAGTTGGACACAACTGAGCAACTTGCACATATACTTTTGAATGAAGTCACACACACACACACACACACCCTGTTGGTTCTGTTCCTCTGGAGAACCTTGATTAATACCGGGGACCAAAAAAAAAAAACAGTCTTGTATAGTTTAATGGTTTGCAATTCGCCCCCCACCCACACACAAAGGGCAATAGTACATAACAGACAATATATTTGCAGTATTAAAATTTGATGAGGCAGGGGCAATTAGGAAAAATTGCTTTAAAAGTCTTCTTAGAGTGGAAGCAATTTTTTTTTCAGTTGAGAAACATTGCATTGGACTCTGCTTTTTTCACGTGCCCCAGATACCTACCAACTACCAAGGCATGTACTTCTGTCCTTAAAGCCTCTGTCCCCAACCCCCCACCATGCATTCTTCAGCATCTGTAAACCACTAATCTGTAAGCAGCCCCAGGCTTGCGCCCCTTGGGTGCATGGGCGATTCCGAGCTCTGTGTTTCCCAGTTTGCCCACAGGGTAAGATCCATCTCCTTTTGGGCTGCTGCTTAAGGACATACCCTTTACACGCTGCCTCTCCTCCTGCCTCACTCCTTCATTCTCCTGCTGACTCCCTTGTACCTTCCAAATAAACCACCTGCCCCAACTACCTTCAGGGTCTGCTTTTGTGGGAGCCCAGACTAAGACCTTGTATCTCTGTGTCTTTTGTGATTTGTAACTTCATTAATTAAATAAGTAGACCAGGATCTGTGCATGAGAGCGTGTATCATACAAAGATTAGAATTAAGCCAACTCTATGTGCCTGAGATCCTTTGAAACTTTTTGTCAAGCATGGACTTTGGAGTCAGACTGCTGGGCTCCTGCACTTTCTATGTGACCCTCGGCAAGTTACTTATCCCCTCTGTGCCCCAAGGGTTACCCACTATCTCTGTTGTCTGTTGTTCTTGCTGAGTCTGTGGCTACTGCCAGACTGTGTACACAAGCTTTGTCTTTCTCACAGAGAGAACAGGAAAGGACATCAGCAGTAAAAGTTTTACTAGGACTTTCTGAACTAGAAGTCATCTTTTGTCTAAGAAGCCCTAGACACTGGGCTGTCTGGACTAATGTGTTCTTACTGTATTAATAGTCACATTACTTAGTGTCTACCCAAGCGATCCCACACCTCCAGCTCTGGAATTCAAAGATCTGCAGCTCCAGTAAAAGCCACAGCTGTTACCTGCCTTGTGACCTGTTCAGCTTCTAAGCCCAAACAGAATTATTAAACAGGTAGACACTGGCCTCATGTAATGAGCCCTATTGGGCAAGAGGTCCCTCAGGCATGAGAAAAATGTTGCATGTTTCTTTTCTCTCAATGTGCAGCAACAAATGTAGGTGATGACCTTGATACAAAGTCCTAACAGTGAGAGAATGCAGCCACTTTGAGTTCCCCTGGCAGTGGGCAAGAGGAAGTTAGGATCCTTCCCTTCCATTTGTGAGCGTCCAAAGGAATGTTTGGGTTTACTACAGTTCTGATATTTACGCAATTTATTTGTGAGCCAGAGATCCCATAACTTGATAAAATGTTTAATACCTCTATAAAAACCTATGTGGTAATTTCTCTTTGTACCCAAGCTGTTCCATTTATATTTATGCTCTGCATAGACTGCTTATTTTTAAAATGGAATCGAAACACACAGAATCCATTCCTCTCCCCATTCATGTGGGAACCCAGGTCCTAGCTGAAGGCCCCAGTTTCCCCTGCATATACTCTTTCTGCTTCTTTCTTCCCATGTGACTTTTTCATTTCCTCTCCTTCCAGCCACCACCTCACCAACAGACTGTGGACCTTCTCTGAAATAAGTTTCCAAAAGAACAGGGGTCAGTGATCTTTTTCTATGAAAGGCCAAATTACAAATATTTCAGGTTTTGTGGCTGTAGGGCCTCTGTTGCACTACTCAGCTCTGCTGTTGTATCACGGAAGCAGCCACAGACAACACATACACCAATGAATGCAGTTTTCCCAATAAAACTTTATTTATTAAAAAAAAAAAAACTATTTATAAAAATAGGCCGTGGGCCAGACTTGGCCCGTGGGCTGGAGTTGGTGGGTCTCTGCTACAGAACAACAAAGCAAACACAATTATCCATCCGCCAGAACCACTCAGTAAGGTATGAAAAACTGACCTTGCTTTTTAAGGGGACTTTTTTATGTAACATCGTGTACACAAGAATTTCTATATTTACTTCTAAAGCTGCCTTGAGACCCAGCCAGAGCTGTCCTGCCACATTCTTCGATTCACCACACTTTGTCAATTGAAAGCAATAATTAGGGTCCTCGTATTCATGCCTTCGTTCCATAAAAAACCACATACTGACCACTAAGATTACACCCGTTGGAACATTCGCCAGTGCTTCTTGTTTCACTTCTCTTCTTGTTGCACACGGTATAATTTTGTTTACCACATTAGGCACAGTAACAAGGTTTCCCTCTGTTATAGACACACAGATCAGAAGAAAAAGAGAATACTGACTAGTAGCTTTGGCCCGAGACGTCTGCATGGCCGCCGTTGACCAGAAATACAGTCTCTGGTTATTTTTGCCACTCTCCCGAGTGCCACTGTGCGCAAAGGCTTGTCAGTGCGCCGTCACAAATAAGGCTTCATTGCCATCCCCATTCTGGACTTGGTAAACAAGTTTATTTACACTTGAGCAGGGCTGAAGAGTGAAGTCAGGGAGAAAGGTTCAGGGTAGGTGGCCCTGCCTTGTTCATTACGGCAGTGGTTCCGACTAAACGCTCAGCGCCTTGCTGGACAAGCTGCTTTCAGCTTCCCCGGGGTTAATGAGAGCGCGGGTGTGGCCTGTTCAGGGGAGCTGGCAGCACTGAAGGCTGGTCACAGCTTTATTTAATGATATGTGTCGTTCCTATTTCTAGCATTTTCCCCTAACTCCTTCTTCCTTTGCTCTCCCGGTGCATATGAAAAGGCTAAATCAGGTCTCGTCGCTGACATCTGATGGCTGGTTAGCTGTCAGTGACGTTGGGGTGTTGACTTATAATTAGCCATCAAGTAGTTTTTGAAGTGACACAGCCTGAGACGATGCAGCCCAGGTGCTTATCTGAGATTGTGAGAAAGAACACGTTTAACCATCAGGTTGAAAAAACACTGTGGGGATCTGCCCGTGTTTCCTTCTTTGACAGCAGAATTCACGTAATGGGAAAACCCCTCCGGATGTCCAGGCCCCTGACGCAGCACTGGCTGGTGGCTCCTCACACTGGGAAAGGAGGGGCGAAATTCCAGCTCCTGGTGCTGTGAGCGCTGGGAGAACAGGCGGCAGTGGCTGCAGACCCCCGGGATGGCCCTGCCTGCACAGAGGGAACCCCGGGCAGGAACAAGGAACTCATCACCCCCTCCAGCTTCATGGTTCAACGCTGGGCGCCTCCTCCGGACCTCTAATAGCCATGCCTAGCACTGCTTACCTGTCCCTTGGGGCAGCCCATGGTGTGCATCCTACCTGGGGGGGCAGAGGAGCACCTGTCTGTGGTCTGGACACCAGAGTGGTCTTTCCCAGAGTCAGCTGGGTAGGGTTCTGGGGCGAGGAGGAGACCTAACATCCACAGAGGACCAACCTTGCTTTGGGCATGGCAGTAAATGCCTTGTGTCGTGCGGTTGCGTGTCACGCAGGTTACCGAGACTCTGATAGCAGCTTTACTCGTACCCCAGGAAGGATGCTTTCCTCCCAGCATCCTTTTCCTGGGAGGTCAGCTTTGGACAGAAGATGAGCTAAAGACCCATGTGACGTACTTACACCAAAGCTATGAGAAGAGGGTTTTTTGTCTGGGTCGGGTTCCATTCTCAGGCATCTGACGCCATCTCCCTCTTATTTTTGGAAGAGGAAGACCTGTTAACTGCACCTGGCCTCAGGCTGGGAACTTTCTGTGGGAGAGGGATGGTGTGGTGTCGAGTTAAGAGGGAGGAACCAGGGAGAGGACATGGAGAAGGAAAATGAGGGCGAGTGACCAGAAAGGAGGGATCCTTGGATGCGCCTGTGATGCAAATTCTGTACTAACACCAACGCAATAAGAAACATTTACGGATAGACCCTGCACCCCGTCTAGACTCTGATAAGAACCAGTGCTACAGGGCTCCATCAACATTAAAGATAGGATCTGACGCTCAGGGGCAAAGTCTGTGCCCAAAGGTTCACCAGCCCAGGGACTGGTCACATCCTGTCCTCTCCCAGCCAGTAAATCCTTGAGAGGTGGCTGAGCATCCTGAAGATGAGGTTTAACAGCAAATGGGAGTTTGTGGCAGGTAAAGACATAAGGTTTCAAGCCCCAAGGAGCTTTCTGTCCAAAAAGGGAGACGCAATGAGCTGGCAAGGATGAGCTGGTAAGAATGATAATTTAACTGAAATTTTAATGTGCTCAGCTCTGTTCTACGTGCTTCACACACTTTCACTCATTCCATACTCACAACAGTGCTGTGGAGTTGGGACTGCCACTATCCCCATGTTAAAGATGAAGGAATCATATGAAGAGGTTAAGTAATATGGACAAGCTACATACTTTGTTAAAAGACAAGGCTGGGATTCTGAGACTGATGATGTCAGAGAGGGAATGAGAATGAAGGAGAATAAAGATTCCCTGAGCATCAGAACAGACAGAGCTCTGCAAGGTAAAAGTGCTTCCATCACCTCCCGAAATAATTACATTTAGCGAGGCTTTACAGTCAATATATCTGGTTCTCAAAAGATAAGAATGTGCCTCATCTGCAAATGAGAAAACTGAGTGTTGAGGGAATAATACACTTGGAAGGGCTCACATATCCAGAGTTGGCAAAGCCACTATTTGAACTTAGATCTGTCTGATTTGCAGTTTTTTTCTTTTTTTCCCCACCTCTCCAACTATTAGAGAATAAAGGAACACCCTTACTCCTGCTGGGGTTCCATGATGTCTTGTTCCTGGGAGATTTCTAGAGTTTGGAACATTTAATCCCACAAATGGGCCAGGTAAGATTTCTCAAGAGTTGAGGTCTAATCATGATGACCGTCCAGAAGCTGGTAGATGGTTAACAGCTATTTCTGTGGTGTTAGTGCTAAGCGGGGGTCATAAGACCATTGAAGAGCCTAGTCCAAGCTGCCAGCTCCAGGGTCCTTCCCACATGCCCCAGAAGCTAAAGAAATGCCGAGGTTTTTACGGCCTGGCTGTGAGGACTAGCCCACTTCATACCAGTTATTCTAGCCATAGTACCACTAGCAAGACCACCTTTCAACCATAGGGAGTGTTAAAGACTCCATGAGAGTCATTCTGAGATTAGTTCATTTGGGTTTTTAGTCCAAATGGGCCAGGTGGAGTCCTAGGAATTTGCAGAGATCAGGTTTTAAATTGTCTACTGAGAAGATCACAAGAGGACAGGCTGCTATCATAGATGCTGAATATAAGTCATCACCCTCTTGCTGAGTCATCTGTCAGGTTAGTGCAGATTTTTGCAAGTCAAGGTGCCCAGCTCTTCGAGGCTGAAGGACCCAAAATAATCTGGGCTGGAAGCACCGAAGTACAGTCTTGGAGTGAGTGGCACTTTGGAAGCACTAAGGGTCAAAACTGGCAAAACTAAAATGGTCAGAAACTCCAAAGGTTAAAGTCAGATACACACTGAAAGTAAACAGGGGCAAAAGGCAGGAAGCCATCTAGAGGACCAGGCAATCGTCTGGTCCTTACCAGAGTAGACTCACAAGTGTTTAGCAGAAAATCCCAATTAACTAATAGGAGTTACGGGAGTCACAGAAACCAGAGAAAGTGCACAAAGTGGGGTTTGTTAGTACAGTCAAGCTGGTCCATCGTGGTCTTGAGGACCAAGTTAGGGGCAGTTCTAGCTGCAGTGACAGGCAAGCCCCTCGACGTTAACATCTTAACACAATGAAAGCTGTTTGCCCTGGTCATTTGACAGTCCAGCCTAAGTGTTCCTGATTTGCAGGCATCTTTCCTCCATGCGGGTCCAGTGTATTGCAGGACCAGTGTGTGCTAAGTCACTTCAGTCGTGTCTGATTGTGCAACCCCGTGGACTGTAGCCCACAGCTTCCTGTTGCCGTGCCCTCCTCCAGGGGATCTTCCCGACCCAGGGATCTAACCTGCATCTCTTACATCTCCTGCATTGGCTGCAGGTTCTTTACCACCTGGGAGGCCCCACTGAGGGCTCTAGTATTTGTTAACTAACCTATTTAAGAAATGTATCCAAGGAGTCAGGCACACAGGTGGCTTCCGTCCTGCGGGCCTGCCCTTTCCCAAAGCCTCAGAATCCTCCACACACGGCCAGAGGATGGAGAAAGCGGTCCTGTGATAGGACTGTGAGAAACAAAGGAGTCGATGTGCGTAAAATGCTTAGAAGAGTGCCTGGATCGACTAAATGAGCGAGGTGGAGTGAGAGAAAGTCAGGAGGGGAAAAAAGGTTCCTTGACGCAGAAGGTTCTCCAGAGCATAAAATTCCCAGAAGTTTCTGCTTGCTTCCCACTGGTCAAAACTTAGTCACATGGTCGCAAAGCTGCAAGGGGAGCTAGGAAATGTATTTTTTAATTCCAGAGACTCATATGACTGGCTAAAAACCAGGGGTTTATTGCTATGGAAGAAAAGGAGAATGGATATTGTGGGACAGCTAACAGTTTCTGCCACACTCACTAACAGTCTGGACAAAATTCATTTTTCATGAATTAAGTTCCTAGGCAGTGGGGCAGAACCCCCTGGTTTAAAAGACACAAGGGCAACTGGAGGCAAAGCCCCCAGCCAGGACGGTGGCGTGAGCGTCAGTCTGTGGTCTCAGCCTTACTCACGGGCACACTGGCTTCATCACTGTCCCCGTGGGTTCATCGTCAGAGGAACTGGGTCCCCTCCATCGGGGATATGTGGGAACCCTACCACCTCCAGGACTGAGGCTAACTCAGCTGGGATGGCCCTACACTGTACAGCGATCCACCTGATCATTCCCTCCTGAAGGGTCTCCTTGACCCTTCAGCCCCTGAGAACCCCCGGTTCCTGACTGCTGCTTGGGACCCCCACCCTAGGTCCCATTAGTGCCTGACTGCCCAGGCTGCTTCCAGGCTCCCCTCACCCCTGCACCTGGTGCTACAGGTTGAACTGTGTTCTCTCCAAATTTGAGTGTTGAGGTCCTAACCCCAGTGCCTGGGAAAATGGCTTTATTATTATTATTTTTCTTTATTGGAATTTATGTCTTTGCAGATGTATTAGTTAAGAGGAGGTAAGATTGAGCAAGATAGGCTCCTAAAAACTGATGTACTCATAGAAGGGGAAAATCTGGAAATGGACACACACACAGAGGAAAAACGCCATGTGAACCTAAAGGCAGAAATGGGCAGAAGTGTCTCCAAGCCAAGGGATGCCAAAGACTGCCAGTAAACTCTCAGAAGTGGGGGAAAGGCCTGGACAGACTCTCCGTCTCAGCTCTCAGAAGGAGCTGACCCTGCCCACATCTTGGTCTTGTTCTTCTAGCTTCCAGAAACTTGAGATGATAACTGCCTGTTGCTTAAACCCGCCAGTCCGGGTACTTGTTGTGAGCAAACAAATACACCTGCTCTCACCCCAGCTCACTGTCAGGGCTTGAGCCAAGCCTTGCTCCAACCATCCGGACCAGGCCCCCCCTGCTGGTCCCAGCCTCGGTTTCCCCATCCAGCCGCACCCCCCATCCCGCCATCTGCGTGCCCCCTGCTGCTCAGGTCTCTGCCCCTGAAACTCTTCAGGAGCTGCTGCCAACACTGCTGCTGCTGATCTCAGCATTCGAGGACCCCACGTGCCCTTTAAGACTCCTCCTCTCATGAAACAGGGACAGCCAGAGAGAGAACTCTCCTCCCCTTAGGCTTTATTTGTGCAACAAAACGAAATAGAGTTGAGTATCTTCCAGATAATCTGATTAATGCTGACAGTCACATTAAATAATTAGGCGGGCCATTTTCTGCGTGGGGATGGGGTGTTTGCTGGAAACAGAGCAAGGGGTGGTTTGTCTGTCCTCATCTTGTGGATACGTGGATGTGCCTATTACCCAGGTAAGCCAGAACTTCCAAGGCCTCTGGGCCATCAGTGCATGAAGCTTCAATCACTACTTACAAAGCCATTTCTGAGAATAGAAATCAGTGCATTTCCTGAGGGAGACACTTAAGAAACAAGTGGAATGAAAAGGCAGAATATCTCCAAAAGGGAGTCCCCATCACTGGGAAGCTCCCAGGCCATCCACGCAGAGAGGCAACCACCAGTCCCAGCTTCCCAGGGCAGCCTTGACTTCAAAGAGCCACCTCCCTGAATAACCTAGGAAGGCTCATACCTCATGTTTTATTTCGGAGTTCAGAAAATATGGCTGCCATAGAACCAAGACTCAAGGAGGAGTTTGGGGAGGAGCTTCCCAGAAGGCACAGTGGTGGGTGGGGTACGAAGGGTGCTCCCAAAGACCTGAGGAAGGCTCACAACCTGGGGAAAGCCAGGCCTGGGGCAGGCAGCCATCCCAGAGGCCCCCTGAGCACAGGCCATTGGGTCTCCTCCTCCAAGCTGCCGGGCAAGGGCCATATGGTTAGAATGAGCCTTGAAGTGGAAGAGGAGTCCTGAATGGATAACCCGAGAGGTCATCCAGAGGTCAGCTGTCCGTCCCAGCTGCCTGCTCCATACACGGTCGAGCTTCGGCTCTGGAAATAGCATCCCAGGGCTCTGGCATGTCAGTACCCAGCTCCAGGGAGAGTTGGGGGCACAGGCCATGTGGGGGAGCTGGCTCAGGGGCTGAGAGCTGGCTACAGAGCCTCACTGGGGCAGCATCTTCCCTCTGGCCCGGCTCCTGCTCTGGGGAGCCATGAGCGGCTTTCTCCTCTGACTGACGCCTGCCTCTCCCTGGCAGGCCCCAGCCTGTGCACTCCGTGACCCCAGGCCCTAGGTTTCATGGGTCCAGGGTTCAGGGCAGGATGCGGTCCCCGGGGCCTAGAAGTCACGCCTGGCCCTCGGGCACTGCCCCCACAGGAGGACCAGAGAGGATAGACACTCCCCTCGGCACTGATCACAGGGGATTGAACAAGGACTCCTGCCTCATTTCAGAGGAAGCGTGACCAGGAACAAGGGGTGGGGCGGGGGCATCCAGTCCGTGTTGGATCAAAGTTTGGTTTTTGTTTTTTTGTTTTTAATTTTCAGATGAATAATTCAGTGGCTATGCCAAGGTTGAAATATTTTTCTGTTTTCAGCAAGATGTGAGAAAAGGAAATGAATTTTAATGAAATGTTTTGGTTTACTTTATCGAGGCTTCCAGTATCGTGGGATTCCCACGCCCTAAACAGATGTCAGCTGTTTCATCCTCTTGGCTGCAAAAGGCAGAAGGGAGCCATGTGACTGCTCTGCTCAGCCCTCTTACGCCCCCATTTCCCAGATGGGAAGAGCTACCTGCAAACATCAGGCTGGTAGGACTTTGAAGCATTGCAAACTTCAGAAAACTGAAATTGCAAGTGGTGATTACAAGGTGTTCACTGAAATGAACCAGTCGGTCTCAACAGGTGGAAGGCAGACACCTGCCCCATGCTCCTTGGGCCTCGCACCCCTATCCCGTCAAGGGGGGGGCAGGCCTTGGCAGACGCCCAAGCTCTGAGCTGACTGCTCCCAGGAAGGACTTACGCATCAGACGGTTCTGAAAACAGGATTTAAGGGGAGGAGGAGAGATGTGGCAAGATCTCTGTGGAGAAAGCAGAGCCGTCAGGTGGAAGTGACATTACAGATGGAGGGGAATATTGCAAAGCATGAGCTAATTTATTGCTGGGGCTCAGGATGTGTCTGTAGCAGAAGTTTCTGAACTAAGTCAGCAAGCAACACACCACATGGGCTTTCTTCAATACTGATAAGATTCCTCCTAATTCAAGAAAAAGCCTGCCTAAAATGAGTTGTCATCGATAGATCAATCAAAGAAGGAATGTAAAGCCCTGAGCACTGGCTAGTTGGGGGGATGGAGAGGTAGGGTAACCAGATCCTATCTGCAAGGGCTTATGAAAATGTGCTTGTCCAGGCAATGATTGTGCACAAAAAACCAAAGAAAACCCAGAGTCTGTGATCAAGCTCTCCTTGCCTGGATTCTCAGCTGCCGCTATCCCTGAGGGGTCATCTTGTCAAAAGACCCAAGTGGATATCTAAAAAGAGAAAAAGAAAAGTAGTTGCTAAAAAAAAAAAAAATAGCCATAAAAGATTTCTGTCATCAAAGGAATCTCATCATAATTTTTTTTTTTCCACACACTTCTCCATTTAAGGTTTCCCAATCACATTTGACTGGTGTGTCACTTTGCTCTGGTAAGAAAAGAGGAAATGTCTTCATCATGGTCTAACTGGTGATCTAGAGGCGGGCACTGGAATTCACAATGCCAGCTCCTCAGGAGAATCTGGGCTCGGTTCTGATTCATGGGGAGGGGTGTGTGCAGCAGAAAGGGGAGGGTGTCTAGCAGGCGGGAAACATGAAATGCATGGTTAAAGCCAAGCAGGAGACTCTCCTTTTCTTATTTTCTTTCCCCAGGTCTGATCCCGTAAGAGAGGAAAGTTCCCAAGCCTTCCTAGTGAAAGGCTACTGTGTTAACCATTAACATTATACTTTCCCCAAAGTGGTTAATGGAGGGACTGATGCTGTTGATTAATTTGCTATTTCTTCTCCACCTTGGGCCTCAAGTCCAAAATCCTTTGGATACCATCTGTATGCTAAGTTGGTCCTGAAAACACACTGTCTGGGTCCTTTCTCCTTCCGTTGTGCTCAATGTAGTTAGCCCACGTCACAAAGTGGCAAGCAGTGGCAAAAACAGAGGCAAAGCATGGCAAACCTTCTCTCTCAAAGCGGAGAGTATCTTAGAGAGGATGCCAGGAGCACAGCAAGCACAATGTCTGTGTCCCCAGGCTTTGTAGACGCCAATATCCCTGAATATGGTAAACTGGCGAATGGAGGGGTTGAGGGAGACCTCTGTAGACCTGTCCTAAATGATTTGATTTGGAAAAGAGGCTCACCAGAGCAGATGGAGAGCACTGGTGTACAGATGGTTGCAACAAGGGGTGAATGAATCAAGGAAAACCAGTAGAATTTAATAGAAGCCTGAAAAAGATAGCTACTTCTTTATCCTGCTCTCAGACAAGTTGGTTCTAACATTTATGTGGGAAAAGCAAACTAGCAAGACTGGACAGGAAAACTGCCAAAAAGAAAAGCAGCAAGAGGGAACTAGTCCTCCAGATAGAGCATACCACAAAATCTCAATAGTTAAAATAGTATGCAAACAACCAAAGAGTCAGACATACCAGAAGAACAATAGACTCAGAGACATACACACATTTCATTTCTAATAACAGGAGCATCTCATTTCAGCAGAGGTAAATGGTATCACATTAATAACTGGTCTTGGACAAATGGATAAACATTTTAAAAGATATTCCTGGACCCATACTTCACATTGTACATGAGGATAAGCTCCAAAAGTTTCAAAATTTAGGTGTGAAAATGAGATAATAAAAGCATAAGAAAAAAGCATGAACAAATTTCTTTAGAATCTTAAAGTAGAAAAAACTTGCCTGTGATATAAAGAACCAAAGTCATTTTAAAAATGATTATATTCAACAAAAAATTTCTAGAGAGGAAAAAAATGACATAGCAAAGAGAAAAGACAAATAGCAAATGGGAAAAATATTTGCAACTCATACCTCCCTAAAATACAGAGCTCTTGGAAATTGAGATTGTGAAAAATAAATACCTTATGGAAAATGGGCAAAGGATTTGGAATAGAGCTCACCAAAACAAACAAAAATGGCTCTTAAATTTATGAAAAATGTTCAGTGAAGAAAAGGCAAATTAAAACTACAGTGATACCACTTTTCACTCATCAACTGGAAAAACCCAAAAGTTTGAGAATACACTTTGCTGGTGACGCTGCGGCCAAACACAGCTTGTGGAAATAGCAAAATGATTCGTCTCTCCTGGAGGGTGATTTGGTGCTCAAAATCTATCAAAAGGACTAATGTACTACCTTCACCCAGCAATCCCACCTCTGGGAATTTCAGCACAGTGACACTTGTGCAGAATTATACATGAACAAGATGTCTCGTGGTAGCATCATTTGCAAGGGGAGTGGGCGGTGGGGGTGGGCAGAATTCGAAACATCTCAGGCGTCCATCAAGAGGAAAGTGGTTAGATAAACCAGTTTCATGGGACCATCATGCAACTGTTTTTAAAAAACGAGGGGCTCTTTATATTTTAGAAGGAAAAATTCTTTGTAACATAGTAAGTGGGGAAAGCAAATTTTAGAATAGCATGCTACCTTTCCTGGAAAAACAGACTGGTTTCAAAAAGGAAAAGGAGTACGTCAAGGCTGTATATTGTCACGCTGCTTATTTAACTTATATGAAGAGTACATCATGAGAAACGCTGGACTGGAAGAAACACAAGCTGGAATCAAGATTACCAGGAGAAATATCAATAAACTCAGATATGCAGATGACACCACCCTTATGGAAGAGTGTGAAGAGGAACTAAAAAGCCTCTTGATGAAAGTGAAAGAGGAGAGTGAAAAAGTTGGCTTAAATCTCAACATTCAGAAAATGAAGATCATGGCATCTGGTCCCATCACTTCATGGGAAATAGATGAGAAAACAGTGGAAACAGTGTCAGACTTTATTTTGGGAGGCTC
>SJYC01137276.1:0-47370 GCA_006408675.1 Madoqua kirkii
CCTGAAAGGAAGTAAGTAATAACAATGTCCATATTAGCATGTATTTGCATAAACAACATTGGAAGATTACTTCGGAAACTAATAAATGTGTTTATGGGGGACATGGAGTAGAATAATCAGAGCGAGGAGGACAGAGCCTTTTAGTCTGGGTCCAGCCCCTCAAATGAGGGCTGTCCAAAACTTTCCCAGGGAAACCAAGTAGAGATATTAAATAAAAGCATTTTTAAGGTAATAGGAAGAAATTCAAATGAAAAAACACTTGCTCTGAATCTCTACCTAGCCCAGTTCCTTAGTCTGAGTTTCAAATCTCAGTAAGAAACTCCAACTCTGCAGTTAATGTTTCCTGAGAATGTAAGTTACTGCTGGTTTCCAAGTTGAGTTCACTTATTTGCTTAGTATAAAAGTCCAGATTGCTACAAAATACAGTGAGAATACACCATGACTGTAGGAATACACATATATATGTCTCTTTTATGCCTGGCTTTATGTTACAAATATTTAAAATAAGGCAATCCTTTATGATGTTTTAAAAGGGTGTGAGAGCTGAAGTCACTTGTCTGCTCACTCAGCATTTTCAGGGCACGTATTGGGTGGGAGTTTCTATGTGAGACCTGCAGGTCCCTCTGCACTAGAGGAGAAGGTCCTCCGGGGGGGTGCATGGCCAGCCCAGCACCCTCTGTGCTGACAGCACATGCCCCTCATGAGTTCCTTGACTGTGGGTTGTCCCTCTGCTGGACGCTGTCCATACAGACATCTGCCAGAAATCCTCTTGCCCCAGCTACTCGACAAAGTGACTTGTACTCATCCATCAGGGTCACAACCCAAGAGCTGATCACACAAAGCAGAGCCGTAGCTGCTAGGAGCTGGGAGGTGGGGGACCAGGGGGGACTGCTCCTGGTACAGGGTGTCTTTTAGGGTTAATGAAACAGTTCTGAAATTAGACAGGGTCGATGGTTGCAAAACTTCTTGAAAATACTAAGCCACTGAAATGTACACTTTAAAGGGTCAATCTTATGGCATGTGAATTATATTCAGTAATTTTGTTTTTTTAAAGAGCCTTCTTCAAGGAAGTCTTCCTGGTTACAGTCAGACTCCTACTGCCTCAGAGGACTCTCTGATGCCTGTTGACAGGTATCACAATTAAAAAGAGTAATTGTGCCACTGTTTATTAAATGCAATGGTTTACTTGAGGGCAAGGTGGTTGGACGGGTCCATTGTCTATGAAAGTGAAAGTCACTCAGTCATGTCCCCATGGACCACAGCCCAACAGGCGCCTCCGTCCATGGAATTCTCTAAGCAAGAATACTGGAGTGGATTGCCATTACCCTCTCCAGGGGATCTTCCCAATCCAGGGATCAAAGCTGGGTCTCCTACATTGCAGGTGGATTCTTTACCTTCTGGGCCACCAGGGAAGTCCCACATTGTCTACAGAGAACTCAAAAGCGATAATAACACCAACTAAGAGTTAATCTCTTTATTATGCCATAACCTGGCTGCCGCTGCTGCTGCTAAGTCACTTCAGTCGTGTCGACTCTGTGCGACCCGAGACGGCAGCCCACCAGGCTCCAGTTCTAAGCAATGTCAATGATAAAATACATTCCCCTCAAAAAAAAGTTTTTTTGGTCTAAGTTCTAAACAATCAGAAATTACTATTGAGTTTAAGTGATACATGTGTAAGCTTCAAACGAACACATTCTTATTAACTTACCCTTTAGTAAACATTGTATTCTATGAGGAAGTTAATTCAGAGAATTGCCAATTACAGCCAGTTCCCCACAGGTGAACCCAGCTACAGGGCTTCCTTTTTGAGATAAATTTTTCACTGTAATAGTTCCAAGTGGCTCAGCTGGTGTTTCCAGCCCTGTGTTACAACAAATACCTACCTTTAAACCGTAAATTAAAAGCAAACACAGATAGCACACTGATTACAAAGGCAGAAACAGAACCTGCAGTACTTCAGTTCCATTGAAGTTTTTATTTGTGTTTTAAAATTTAAAACAGTGAAACAGTGAAAAGTGCAAGGCGCAATATTTTCATTTGGTGAGTACAAATTTTAGTTCATACACAAAACCCTGTACTGAATTTGACACCGAGATGTTTTCTTCATTGCTAATTGTTGTGTGTTTTAAATGAAAGGACAAATCAAAAAAATTAAATGGTTACGAGTGCTACATATGGTAGTTGCCTAAATCATACCTTTTACAGACGTTATGGTTTTATGAAAATTCACTTATTAGTTATAAAACAATTATTTACATAAAATAATATTAGAGTCTATAACCAAATAATCAAAGTTTAATCTCAAGATATAAAAACTAAAGGATAACCATATTTCTCCTTTTTGCCCAATATCTACTTTATTTTTATTCTTCTGTACTGGCAAGATTATGTAAACAAATATTGAATACAAGAAAATCTTCAGTGTTTGTACTTCTTTGCTGGCCATTTTGTTATTCACCTGATTCTGTGATTACTACTGAAAGTAATTTAGTCATAGAGAGGAGGGAATTACTATTTAATATTCCTCACTCTGATTAAATAATGATATTCATGAAGGATGTATTAATGAGCTACACATTTTTTACTATATCCTAAATATTCTGAATGTATGTCAAACTTATAATAAGGATATATATTTCTGAAGAATACTCATTTTCATTTAAAATATATAGGAGAAATATTCAATGCTGGGCTGCGGGAAATTGCTAAATTTGTGAATCAACTCTTCAGTGACTTGGGCACTCAAGGAGTTATCTTAACTCCTATGAGATGGACAGTGTCATCTCCACTTATCTCCATGGGAAAACTGAGATGCAGAGAATGTGAAAGGATTCATCTGCAGTTAGAGCGCCAGTAAGGGGAGGAGGGATCTACTTCAGAAGCTTCTAATACAGCTCACTCTCTCAGCCATGATAACATACTGCTTCTTTGCACACTTACTGTTAAAACTAAAGTTATCTAGGAAATGCCATCCAACTGCACTTTCACTAGAAATGCTGCCCAAGTGAAGATGAATGGCCAAGTGGGGATACAGAACCCTGACCTACACATCTGTGAGTCAAACTCACACTACACTGCATCAGCAAGGATTAGGGATGATAAGCAGGCAACACCGAAAACGGCCAAGACCTGCTTCCAGGACAGTTCATTGGGTTTATCCTCCCCCAGGCTTGGTCCTGGACCATGCCACGTCATTCCTGCTTCAGGGTCTTGGTACCTACTGTTGTTTTGTTTTGGTCCCCACCCTCTACTCTTGAAATAACTCTCAGGCTACCTCCTCTAAGAACCCCTTCCTAACTATCATATCCAAAGTTACTCTTTCTAGCAACTAACCAATCACTAACTACTGCCCCATTTCATTTATTTTATAGCACCAATTTTCTTCATCATCTATATCTATCTATTTACCTGTCATCTCTCTGATTTCTTCCTTCTCTTCCTACCTTCCTTTCTTCCTTCCCTTTTCATATCACTGCCAGTCATACAATAGGTCTCAGTTCAGTTCAGTTCAGTCACCCAGTTGTGTCCGACTCTTTGTGACCCCATGGACTGCAGCATTCCAGGTTCCCTGTCCATCACCAGCTCCCACAGCTTGCACAGACTCATGTCCACTGAGTCACTGATGCCATCCAACCATCTCATCCTCTGTTGTCCCCTTCTCCTCCTGCCTTCAATCTTTCCCAGCATCAGGGTCTTTTCCAATGATTCAGTTCTTCATATCAGGTGGCCAAAGTATTGGAGTTTCAGCTTCAGCATCAGTCCTTCCAATGAATATTCAAGACTGATTTCCTATAGGATTGACTGGTTTGATCTCCTTGCAGTCCAAAGGACTCTCAAGAATCTTCTCCAGTACCACAGTTCAAAAGCATCAATTCTTTGGTACTCAGCTTTCTTTATAGTCCAACTCTCACATCCTTACATGACTACTGGAAAAACCATAGCTTTGACTAGACAGACTTTGTCGGCAAAGGAATGTCTAGGCTTTTTAATATGCTGTCTAAGTTGGTCATAGCTTTTCTATGGCTGCACTCACCATCTGCAGTGATAATAGGTTCCTAGTTAAATTATGAAAATAATGATCACATGAAAGGTTAGTAATGCTGTGTTCATAAAGATTCTGAGGTTCTACATCCAGGCTCCATGGAACAGAGCAGCATGAGAGATGAGCCATGCCTGCCTGCACAGGATGTAGGAAGAGGTGGCACCTGTATGTGTGAGCCCTAGGCTGCCACGGCATTCAAAACAAAGGGACTGGCTCAGGTTCTCCCCTTGTCAACACCCATCGGTCCACTAGAACATTCATGAGTGGGGTTCCCTCAGCTCTCTCTCTCTCTGGAGATGGACAGCTAGGCCCTCAGGTGTGCACATCAGAGCTGGTCCTTGAGGAGGGAGTGAGTGTTGCTCTAGCTAGCACTAGCTAGATTCAAGAGTGTGAAGGCTTTGATTTTACCCCAATTCTCGCCTTTATAGGAAGACAGGTGAGAAAAGAATATTCAATGAGGTTCAGAGTTCATAGCCCAAGCCTCTCCCAGCTTCCGACCGCCTAAGTTTGAAAAGGAGTTCATGAAAAGGATGCAGAAGAATTTAAAAAAAAAAAAAAAGACCAGCAGCCCTAGCTGTATCTGATTCTCTCCTTCCCTCCCAAGTCATTAACAAAGACTGACACTGTAGTCTTTATCAAAAAAATCTTGTTCCCTAAGTGGTGATACAGAATAATTATCTCAGCACGCAATCAGCACAGCGATCTTCTTCAAAGCAATTTGTGGCAAGGATATGCATTTTTAAAATAGATTAAATTTTCAAGAGCTTGCCTCTTAAACCTGGACAGAATGTATTTACAATTCACCTGGTGAGATGATGCATATCTCCAAGCTGGAATTCTCTTTCATTAGGCCTTGCTTAATTGAATCAAGCAAAGTCATTTTGGGATTGTCCCAAAAGAAAAACCTTTTATCTCAAGGCAAATGTGTCTTAACAAGGCCCTACAGGTAAATAAAGCCAGGTTTCGACTCCTCTGAAACCTCTGTTCCTCCCTTCCAAAGCCTACTACCCGATTTCATTTGTTTTCCTTTTAAGTGAGGAAATTGCTTTTGGAGCTAACTGTTGCCAGTGAAAGCAACAAGCTGGCTCTTTTGCTTTGTTTTGCTTCCTCCCAACGGTGAAGAAACACCTTGTCTTCTTTTTCTTCTTTCCTTTCTCACAAATAAATTGTACATAATCTAGAGTGTGCTCGCCATCAAGGGCGGGGTCGCCGTATAAACCAGGAGTGTCGTATGCAGTCCCCTTTTCCCACTGGTTTCTCTCTAGAATTGAGGGGTTCCCCATGTCCCACCCCCACCCCCGGCCTTAGTCAACAGATGATTGTTTCACAGTCTTGAGTAGACTTCAGGATCTGATAAAATCTCCATTGCATCAACGAAAGGTCAAAGACCCTGACTGTATTCCCACAAACACTGAGCGTGAAAGGGCGCAGGGTTCTCCCGCGCTGACCCGCCGAGCACTCTCCGCAGGAGGACGCCTGTGTTCTCCGCATTCACGTGCTGCTCGGCCCCCGACACGGGTTTTTGGGTTTTCATTCAAACACAGATTCAGGATCCGTGGATTCCGAGGCCTGGGTGAAGGCGAGGCTGGTCCCTGGGCCAGACTCGGGGCTGCAGAAGCTGTGAGCGGTAACCCATGTGGTCGTCGCAGCCTTTAAACCGGGTCGGGGCCCCTCAAGCTCTAAAGCAAACCCACAAACCTGCAGAGGGGCTTGCGTGGCCCGCTGCCTGCCGGCCACCCCATACACGGCTTCTCCCGGGCCCCTCTGCTCCTCGTCCAGAAGAACCCCAGCATCTCTGTCTAGAAGAGTGGCTTGTCCTCCCCTGGCATTTTCGCACTATGCCTCGCGAGTTTCCTTGACTCAGCACCGACGCCTCCGATTCCACCGAAATCCGGAGGCGGCCGGAGCGGCTTTCACTCGGGTCCTCCGCCATCGAGGCGGCCGCGTCCTGGAGGACCGAGCTGGCTGGCTCGCATCGGATGTCATCCGGAGGTGACTAACGTCGGACGCCGATCACGAGCCTCCCGCCTCCGGGTAAAGGGGCCCGCGCCGACTCCGGGCGCGTCCTCCGACGGGTCCCGCGGGCGGGCGAGGCCGGGCCGCCCCCGCCGCGCCCCGTGACTCGGTGCATCGCACGGTCCTCCGCGAGGAGCCGCGGTTACATAAGCGCCTGCGAGCTCACCGCGCGGGGCACGCTCCGGCTCCCGCCCCGGATTCGCAGGAAGGTCTAGGGGCGCCCGAGGCTTCCAGAGCACCGAAGCGCCACCCAAGAAGTTTCTCCCGCAGGCAGGCAGAAGAGACAGCCTCCATCCTGGATCGCCGAGACGCTCCCCATCCTAGCCGGCTTCCGAGAGCGATCCCCCCGCATCCGCCAGGGCGGGGGCGCAGGGCGGAGCCGGGGCGGCGGGAGGGTCCGGCTCTCTTACGTAAACTTGTAATTGGCTCTGCTCCTGCGCCTCGGGGCCCTGTACTCGGCTTCCCACCCGCTGGATTGCGAGACCCCGCAGCGTCCTCCTCCTCCTCCCACCTTCGCCTCTCGGCACAAGACACATCCCACCCCCCCTCCCCGCGCTGCTCCCTTCCGGAGTCTACCCCAATTTCCCTCGGTTCCCAGTCCTCCCCTGCTTCACGGAGGGCACCCAGAAAGGAACTGCTATTTGAAAGTGCCATTTGATTATTAAATTAACGGACGCCCGGCCTGCCAGCCAAGCCAACTCTTAGGAACAGGTAACTCAGGTGGAAAATCAGTGGTCCTAGACCCGTGGTCCTCAAACTTCTTTGCGCCTCGCGAGTTTTAGAAGGAGGTGGGCCGGAGGATGCTAAACTCCGAGCGCGGGAGTCCCACCCCCAGAGTTCGGCTCTATGGGTCTGGCGGGAGCTTTGGGATTTGCGTTAAGGCGTGGGCTTACTTGGTGGCTCAGACAGCAAAGAATTCATCTGCGGTGCTGGGAGACCTGAGTTCGATCCCTGGGTTGGGAAGATCTTCTGAAGAAGGGAAGGGCTACCCACTCCGCTGTTCTTGCCTGGAGAATCTCATGGACAGAGGACTCTGGCGGGCTACAGCCCTTGGTGTCACAAACAGTCCCACCGACTGAGCACATTTCACACGTTACTAACTTTTGCTCATGCCGTCCAGCCACAGTTACAGACGGCAATGGGACCGCAAGTCATTTCTTCCTCCATTCAAAAAAGTTTGCCAAACAAATGAACAGAGTGAACAAGATGTCGGGAGGACAAACCTCCTCTCAAGAATGCGCTGGAACTGCAGAGGCACGCATTTACAAACAAACCTGTTCATTAGAAACCGTAACATCCATCCCTGTGCACAATGAAACACATGAGAACCTCAAATTAGTAACGGAGGTGGTTCACTCCAGGAATTTGGGAATCAAGCGTTCTACAGCAGGAGGTGACCTCAGAGACAGGCCAAAACCTCACCTAACAGGAGATAAATGAAGTTCTGCAAGTGGATAGATTTGTGCAGAGCACCAGGAAGGCCAGTATTCCTGTAAGCAGGTGTAACTATCTGGATGCATCCAAACCCCAGCTGGACCACTGGTTAGCTGCAGATCTTAATTTTCTCTCAGTTTCCTAATCTGTGAAATGGCACCAAGGTCTGTTTTGCTGCAGTGTTGTGAAAACAATATACAGTGTATGAAAGTCACATGATTCACAGGCTTGCATATGCTAGCGCCAGTGCTATTAATGGCCAAGGACACTATGCTATTTAGCAGGTGAGCTAGGACTCAGGGGGCTTCCCCCATGACTTAGACGGGATTTGCCTGCAATGTGGGAGACCTGGGTTCAGTCCCTGGGCAGGGAAGATCGCCTGGAGAAGGGAATGGCTACCCACTCCAATATTCTTGCCTGGACAATCCCATGGACAGAGGAGTCTGGAAGGCTACAGTCCATGAGGTCCCAAAGAGTGGGACACCACTGACTGACTAACACACTAGGACTCAAACCTAAGACCTCTGACTTCTAATGCAAAACAATTTTTTCATCACCCTAATGTGCAGGAAATATATATATATATTTGTTTAATATTGGCACTTACACCTCAAGCTTTTCTCTGAAAAGATTTTCTGAAGCGTTTTCTCCAAATGACTCCACAAGTGAAGTGTGTTGGACTTTCTGGTTTCTTATGAGCCTAATGGTGAACTAACACAGCCCAAGAACCAGAAGAATTTGAGATGCAACTTTAAAGCTTTTTAGAATTCCTCTGTAGCCCCTGCCCTCTATTGGCCCAGGACAGATATCCCTAGAACAAATGGATCTTTGAAACTTCAGTCTGAGGCTTAAGATTGTCCCCTAGAATGGGTGATTTTCCTGACTCAAGAGCTTCCCCTGTACTTTCAACAAACAGGACTGCTAGTCACACCAAATCCCGTGGACGGAGGAGCCTGGTGGGCTGCACTCCATGGGGTCGCTAAGAATCGGACACAACTGAGCGGCTTCACTTTCACTTTTCACTTTCATGCATTGGAGAAGGAAATGGCAACCCACTCCAGTGTTCTTGCCTGGAGAATCCCAGGGATAGAGGAGCCTGGTGGGCTGTCGTCTATGGGGTCGCACAGAGTCAGACACTACTGAAGCGACTTAGCAGCAGCAGCAGCAGTCACACCATTGCATCTGCTTTAACCAACCCCCTCCCCGCCCCCCGTAGAGAATCCCTGCTGCTTGCAGAGTCACAGAAAGGAAAAGGGCTTTGGGATGGGGGGAAACAGACAAAATGAGGGTGGATAATTGAAAGTATAGAATCCAACATGGCCCAGAGCGACATCGTGAGTACTGAAGCACATGGCATTCACATTCCCACGTGAAATGAGATGCTAAACTGCTAACAGCCTCCCTGGTGTTCGGTTCCCTGCTGCGATGCCTTCCAGGATGTTCACTAGAGTTTAGGCGTGTTAAAATATCACAGCGTAAGCTCATAAGTGAGGCATCCACTCACACTGTCGATGTTGATGCTGAAATTCTATGAGGAAGAAAAGCTTCTTTCCCACAAAATCCAACTACAGGTCAGTATCAACAGGCAATTTTTAAAATGAGATCACTGTTACTGTGAGCAGCACTGTGGTGTATCAGGGTTCTTAACTGCTGGAGTATATACAGAGTGAGTTTTGAGCTGGTGACGTTAATTCTCAGAACTTGTCTTTTCAACAGTGTTTCTTTGTTCCCCCCTTTCCACCTCACTCTGCTTCAGCCTTCAGTTTTATTTCATAATTGCTCTTATTTTTAAATGTTTCTCCCACCTCCATCTTAGATTTGCTTGTCCTTTAAGATCTTTAATTTCCATTTTGGTTCCCAAAGCTAGTAGGGTTATGAAACCATAAGTCTGGTTTTAAAATCCAATCAGGCATACTAAGATTCGTGTGCCTAATGTGTCTTCAGGTAGGTGGCGTCTGTAACTCAATCAGTTCAGTTCAGTTCAGTCGCTCAGTCGTGTCTGACTCTTTGCGACCCCATGAATCACAGCACACCAGGCCTCCCTGTCCATCACCAACTCCCGGAGTTCACTCAGACACATTCATCGAGTCAGTGATGCCATCCAGCCATCTCATCCTCGGTCATCCCCTTCTCCTCCTGCTGCCACTCCCTCCCAGCATCAAAGTCTTTTCCAGTGAATCAACTCTTCTCATGAGGTGGCCAAAGTACTGGAGTTTCAGCTTTAGCATCATTCCTTCCAAAGAAATTCCAGGGTTGATCTCCTTCAGAATGCACTGGTTGGATCTCCTTGCAGTCCAAGGAACTCTCAAGAGTCTTCTCCAACACCACAGTTCAAAAGCATCAATTCTTCAGCACTCTGCCTTCCTCACAGTCCAACTCTCACATCCATACATGACCACAGGAAAAACTATAGCCTTGACTAGATGGACCTTAGTCGGCAAAGTAATGTCTCTGCTTTTGAATATGCTATCTAGGTTGGTCATAACTTTTCTTCCAAGGAGTAAGCGTCTCTTAATTTCATGGCTGCAGTCACCATCTGCAGTGGTTTTGGAGCACCCCCAAAAAACTTTGACACTGTTCCCACTGTTTTCCCATCTATTTCCCATGAAGTGACGGGACCAGATGCCATGATCTTTGTTTTCTGAATGTTGAGCTTTAAGCCAACTTTTTCGCTCTCCTCTTTCACTTTCATCAAGAGGCCTTTTAGTTCCTCTTCACTTTCTGCCATAAGAGTGGTGTCATCTGCATATCTGAGGTTATTGATATTTCTCCAGGCAATCTTGATTCCAGCTTGTGCTTCTTCCAGTCCAGCGTTTCTCATAGTGTACTATGCATATAAGTTAAATAAGCAGGGTGACAGTATACAGCCTTGACGTACTCCTTTTCCTATTTGGAACCAGTCTGTTGTTCCATGTCCAGTTCTAACTGTTGCTTCCTGACCTGCATACAGATTTCTCAAGAGGCAGGTCAGGTGGCCTGGTATTCCCATCTCTCTCAGAATTTTCCACAGTTTATTGTGATCCACACTGTCAAAGGCTTTGGTGTAGTCAATAAAGCAGAAGTAGATGTTTTTCTGGAACTCTCTTGCTTTTTCCGTGATCCAGCGGATGTTGGCAATTTGATCTCTGGTTCCCCTGCCTTTTCTAAAATCAGCTTGAACATCAGGGAGTTCACAGTTCACGTATTGTTGAAGCCTGGCTTGGAGAATTTTGAGCATTACTTTACTAGCATGTGAGATGAGTGCAACTGTGCGGTAGTTTAAACATTCTTTGGCATTGCCTTTCTTTGGGATTGGAATGAAAACTGACCATTTCCAGTCCTGTGGCCACTGCTGAGTTTTCCAAATTTGCTGACATATTGAGTGCAGCACTTTCACAGCATCATCTTTCAGGATTTGAAACAGCTCAACTGGAATTCCATCACCTCCACTAGCTTTGTTCGTCATGATGCTTTCTAAGGCCCGCTTGACTTCACATTCCAAGATGTCTGACTCTAGATTAGTGATCACATCATCATGATTATCTGGGTCATGAAATCTTTTTTGTACAGTTCTTCCATGTATTCTTGCCACCTCTTCTTTATATCTTCTGCTTCTGTTAGGTCCAGACCATTTCTGTCCTTTATCGAGCCCATCTTTGCATGAAGTGTTCCCTTGGTATCTCTAATTTTCTTGAAGAGATCTCTTGTCTTTCCCATCCTTTTGTTTTCCTCTATTTCTTTGCATTGATCACTGAAGAAGGCTTTCTTATCTCTTCTTGCTATTCTTTGGAACTCTGCATTCAGATGCTCATATCTTTCTTTTTCTCCTTTGCTTTTCACTTCTCTTCTTTTCACAGCTATTTTAAGGCCTCCCCAGACAGCCATTTTGCTTTTTTGCATTTCTTTTCCATGGGGATGGTCTTGATCCCTGTCTTCCATACAGTGTCACGAACCTCATTCCATAGTTCATCAGGCACTCTTTCTATCAGATCTAGGCCCTTAAATCTATTTCTCACTTCTGCTGTATAATTATAAGGGATTTGATTTAGGTCATACCTGAATGGTCTAGTGGTTTTCCCTACTTTCTTCAATTTAAGTCTGAATTTGGTATAAGGAGTTCATGATCTGAGCCACAGTCAGCTCCTGGTCTTGTTTTTGTTGACTCTATAGAGCTTTTCCATCTTTGGCTGCAAAGAATATAATCAATCTGATTTCGGTGTTGACCATCTGGTGATGTCCATGTGCAGAGTCTTCTCTTGTATTTTTGGAAGAGGGTGTTTGCTATGACCAGTGCATTTTCTTGGCAAAACTCTATTAGCCTTTGCCCTGCTTCATTCCGCATCCCGAGGCCAAATTTACCTGTTACTCCAGGTGTTTCTTGACTCCCTTCTTTAGCATTCCAATCCCCTATAATGAAAAGGACATCTTTTTTGGGTGTTAGTTCTAAAAGGTCTTGTAAGTCTTCATAAAACCGTTCAACTTCAGCTTCTTCAGCGTTACTGGTTGGGGCATAGACTTGGATAACTGTGATATTGAGTGGTTTGCCTTGGAGACAAACAGAGATCATTCTGTCGTTTTTGAGTAGAAATCGATTTTAAATCAATATGGTGTCTGAATATTTATTCTGTGTTTTTGCAAGTTATTGTCAAAGAGTAGTCACTTATTTTCTCTTTTCAACTTGATATTTTCTTCCTGAGTCAGTAACAATTTTTTTTAGCATGTCCTTAGGTGCTCAGATAGAAAAATTTGGACTTATCTAACCATTAACAAATTCAAAGGCACAGCTTGTGTTTCTTAATATTGCAAGTGAAGTTTTGATCATTTCTGTGACAATTATTGATGTATGTAATATATCCAGACCTGTTGTTTACAGATCTATCCAGAGAGGTGGTATTGATATAAAACTGAAATAACTGCCCACCTGGCTCCCTTTCAAAGCTGCAGCATGATTGTTTCTTGTGGGTTAATCACTTGGGTGTTAAATAATTTCTCACCCAGCAGCACACTGACACCCTACTCTGCCAGACCTAGTGCGTCTTCAGGAATCCAGTGATGGTGTCAAAATGTGAACAGATTTACTCTGTAACAATGCCATGATGGGAGACAGTGCCAGGGGCTATGGAGGCCTGAGGAGGGGCATCCAAGCTGCCTTTGGGAGGTCAGGGTAGCTTCCAAGAGTAGGTGGCACCTCCACTGACTGTTAGGGGTAAAACAAGAACTTGATGGACAGTAAAGTGGGTCAGACAGTTAAGTTGGGGCTTGAAAGTATTTTTTTACTATAAGTTAACATCTTATTTGTCTACGAATAAACAAGATCCCCCTTCCTTCAAAATAGTGGCCAAAACAGGAGAAAGTTAGTTTCTCTCACACATAAACAAAGTTCAGCGGTGATATGAAGGCTCACTGGTGTTCTTAACCCAAGCCCCTTCTGTCTTACTGCACTGCCATGCATGACCTCTTGGCCCAAGATGGCTGCAGGAGCTCGTCATGACAGCTTCATTCTAGATCCAATAAAGGTAGAAGGAAGGCCTATTCCTTTTAAGGCAGCCTCTTGCTATGCCATACTTTCCTCTTTGATCAAAATGTATCACACTGTTCCACATAGCTGCAAGGGAGGCTAGGGAATGAGGTCTTCAACCATATCTGGCAATATGTTCTTGTAAAGTCAGGGTTGTTAGTAAGGAAGAAAAGGAGCTATTGGGAACAGCCACCAGCTGTCTCTGCCAGAGCAGTAATTGTGAGTGGAGAGCAGGCTGTGTGAGCAAAGGAGGAAAGGAAATCTTATCTTGTTTCAAGGGAATCGATAAAGATAAGTGGGTCACTTTGGTTTAGAATTTGGTTTGTCCAGAGATAAGGCTAGAGAAATAAACAGATGTGAGGCCCTGGGAGATCTTGTAAACTGTACACTGCTAAGGAGCTGGAGTGCTATCCTGAGGGCCCTGGGCAGCCAATGAAAGAATTTCATCTTTGAGCTAGAAGGGGAAATGCACTGGGAGGTAAGGGCAGGCCGGCATCAAGGGGCATGACAGCCTTTCAGGAGAGAACGTGACAGGCTCAGTGAAGCAGTGGCATCAGGGTGGGAAGATGTGAACTGATTCAAAAGATATTAGAGCAGTAAAACTGGTCAGATGGAGATGGTAAGAGAAAAGAGGCTAAAGATGGCAGACACCCAGAACCTGGGCGGATACGACGCTGCTCCTTGAGAGGACAGCAAATGCTGGAGAAGCCGAGCTGGGTTTGGACGCGTTGTCCCAAACATTGTATCTGCATACACAGTTTGGCTTGATCCATTTTCTTAGCAGAGCTGTTCCAGTGTAATTTATGTACCATAAAATTCATCCATTTTAAGTGTACAGTTGGGTGAGTTCTAGTAAATTTACATAGTTGTGCAACCATTATTCAGCTTTGGAAGGCTTCCACGGTACCAGAAAGTTCCCCCATGACCATTTATAGTCAGTTCCCTCCCACTCCTAGCTGCAGGGAATCACTGATTTGCTTTCTGTCAGATCCCCTTTTAAAAATGTAAGTTCATGATGTTATTCCCTGGTGGGGAGTCAAGGGGCAAAGGCAGGCAAGGCCATGAGCCCCCAGGAGAGGACACAAGAATTATGAGGCTTTTCAGCCTGCATCCCCTCAAGGGTTAGGCTGCCTTCTACCTCTAACCCTGCCTCATAATGGGCCACTGTTAGAGTTGGGGATAGGAGATAGTTTTCAAGCATTTTAGGGCAGAAAATGGTAGGAAACCTCTAAACTTGTTGGTCTTTAAATAATTAGCTTATTAGATACTGTATTTTGTTATTTTCAACTGGCTGTTTTGGCAGTTATCTAGAGAGAAGTCATTTTGGTTATGCTCCAAACACCAGATGAGATGGTGCTTCAGAGGACACTTTATATAACATAGTTTTCAGGATCACCCCCTGGTTTTCCCACAAACAGTGTCTCAACAGTACTGAGGCCCAGTCGCTGCTCCCTGGACAAGTTTGTTGGGTGCAGGCCCGCAATTTATAAACCTGAGGGGTGCCCCAGCCTCCCTTGATACCAGAACATATTTTTTGGCTGTGAATAATCCCACACTTAAAAGCAGACAAGATGACTGTTATTTTTAGTGGCGATGCAATTCCTGTTGAGGTGGTTTGAGGGTGCGTCAGTCTGAATGTCCCTCGGTTTTCCTCAGGAAGACTGTTCAAGCAGGAATACTTTTTCTTGGTCCTTGAATTTCAGCTTGTTATAGATATCTAAATTCTCTCAGACTCCATTTCAATTTTATCTATCTTGAATAATGTCAAGATTTCTTAATTGGCTGTTAACAGCATCAATGTTATGAAGATAACTGGTTTAGAAATGAGAATTAGGCAGGCACTTTTTGCTTCCTTGATTGTCTCAGTTCAGAGTGGCTTTTGGACAAGACCATGGCTCTAACACATTTCCATCCTTGAAAAAGCCTTCTTCACTGTTTTAACATCCTCTGATCTTTCTGTCGCTTGCAAAGATAGGAAAAGTGATACTAAGTGCTGCAGAAACCACAAGCTTTAAAAACCGTCATATCAAATATTCTTCAAATTCAATGTTCCTTCTAGCCAGCATCACTGGGATTGAAGCTCACTGAAATCCGCACACAACCTCACAACCTTTCTGGAAATGTGGCCCAAACATGTTACTGTGATCTCCTTTATCCCACAAGTATTTTTGAGCACCTACTATGTGCCAGGCCCTGTGCTGGGCAGAGGAGACTGAGTGTGGAACAGGACAGGGAAGGTCTCTACTGTCTGGGGCTGACCTCCTGGATAATTTCAAAGTAGTAGTTCAGTTCAGTCGCTCAGTCGTGTCCAACTTTTTGTGACCCCATGAACTGCAGCACACCATGCCTCCCTGTTCATCACCAGCTCCGGGAGTTTACTCAAACTCATGTCGATTGAGTCAGTGATGCTATCCAAGCATCTCATCCTCTATTGTCCCCTTCTCCTGACTTCAGTCTTTCTCAGCATCAGGGGCTTTTCAAATAAGTCTGTTCTTTGCATCAGGTGTCCAAAGTATTGGAGTTTCAGCTTCAGCATCAGTCCTTCCAATGAATATTCAGGACTGATTTCCTTTAAGATTGACTGGTTGGATCTCCGACGTCAGGTTCCCTGAGAGTTCTTCTCAGAAGAGGTTATGGTGTCAAGTTTTCATTCACTTCATTTACTTTGTCCCACTATACGACCACTCACTGGACCCCTCTCAGTAGAATCTTCCCGTTGTCCCTCCGGAAGATCTCCTTCAGTTAAATGTGACTCGGGGTCTACTTCCCTTCCCCCACGTACTCCAGTCCTCCTCCTGTTAAGGTCCCTCTCCCACATTCTCTCCTGTGTCGAACCGTACGACTTCCGAGAAGTTCTTCCGACCCCCAGACGTCTTCACACTAGACCCCCTTCTCACGATACACGACTCTACTGACGACTGCAGGATATGGAACAGATCCTGTTCCATGTAGCTCGTTTCCTGCTATAGGGGGGGAAACAGCTCACCTGTAGCCCTCAGAAAAACATTTGGATTCTATCGTAAAAGCCATGGAAAGTCACTGTGGGTGGGGGGAGGGGTGTGGGGAGATGCGCATGAAGCAGGCAAGTAGGAAGATGTCCTTTGCTTTGCAGGAAAGTCTCTCTGGCAGTTGAGCGAAGTTGGGCCTGAGCAGGGCAGAGAGGAGGCAGGGTCACAGGTTAGGGAGATGTTGCATAGTGGAGGTAAGAGGTTGCAGGGGCTCTCAATTGGATAGTGGTGAGGCAGGTGGCAAGAAGTGGGGCTGGGAGCATACTACGGAGTGAGAGCCCCAGGATGCAGTGGGGGGTGGCATGTGGCGAGGTGACGACAGCGAGGAGCCAAATCTGACCCAAAGTCCTTGATTTGAACAACTGGGTGGACAGGGGTGCTGCTTACCAGGGTAGGGAGGACGAAGAATGAGCAGGTATGGGGAGAAAAAGAGTTCTATTTTGTACATATTAAATCTTAGATATCTATTCAGGGGAGGCATGGTGATGCTTAGGAGAGGGGAGCTTTTGAGCTGGATCTTGAGGGGTGGTGACAACAGCCAACGAGTTAACAATAAGGGGACTTTCCCAGGGTGCTGGAGACAGTTGCCATCCAAGGGTGGAGTCAGTAGTCCAGCCCTGGAGGGAGGAGGGGGACGTGTGTGACCCTCATGAAGGGCCACTGAACCCCAGCTCCTGGTGTCTCATTTGAATCTGAAACAAGCTGAGATAGTGATGTGTACTGGATATCACAGAGTCTTAAACATTATTACATGAACAGACATATTAACATATTATATTGGCTCCAAATAAGAGCTCTGTAAAGCAAAGTGTATTTTCAATAGTATTCCTGGAGTTGTCTCTCCGTTTGTGGGAGAGACACAGGGATGTTAAGGAACTCACCCCAAGGGATAAGTGCTCAGCCAAGATTTTATCCTAAGAGGTCTGTCTCCAGAATCAGGCTGGTCCCCACCCCAAACCTTATGGAAAGATTAGCCAGTGAAGATGAATAAACTACAGAACAGTGGGTTCAGTGTGATCACGACTCCACTTATGTTCACAGGGAGAAAGGCACTTAACCACAAACTTATTTATATATACATTCTGTGCATTCAATTCTTCTAGAAGGATTTGAAAAGAAAAACTTCAAGATTACCTTTGGGGAATTGGAAAGAAGCTAGAGGAAAAAGAAATTTTCATTTTAAATTTCATATCCTTCTGCTGCTTAGATTTTTTAAATGTAAGACAGTAATTGATTTACAATTAAAATATTAAAGCGAGGTAGTACAGGCAGGGGTATGCCAGCATCCGTGGTCCACCTCACCACCTCTGTGGAACTTTTAGAATGCTGGGTCATTTTCCCTCTTGTTCTCCAGGGTCAGTAAGAGTAGCTGTGGGCAGCAGCCAGGGATACCTCAGTGGCTGGCAAGAATCTCAATTTTGGAAACTCAGTTTTGAAAATTTAGCTCCTGAATCTTCTTGCTCATACCTCACACCAATCTCTGTTGCCCCCAGCTTGGGACATGAAGTCTAGAGAGAGATCATCGAATGCTTTCATTATTGCCCCGGGAGAGACATTCCTGATTGTCTTGCTTGGTGGATTACAGTACCAGCCAGAAGCATTTTAGGGGTAGAAACCCCAGATACCAGACAATCTTGGATGAATAGGGATGGCTAGAGACTACAGGTAACCCAGGTGGGGCATCTCCATGCAGTAATAAAGAGAAGAGTGACTGAAGTTCAAACATTCCTTTTCTAGATTATTTGCCTGACACCATCTTCCACTTGCAATGCAGGAGATGTGGGTTCAGTCCCCTAGTTGGGAAGATCCCCTGGAGGAGGAAACAACAACCCACTCCAGTATTCTTGCCTGAAAAACTGCATAAACAGAGGAGCTTGGCAGGCTACTGTCCATGGGGTTGCAAAGAGTTGAACACAACATGACTGAGCATGCACGTTGACTTGGCTATCTCAGTGTGATAAATACCTGAACCACAGATGTGGCAAATAGGTTTCACCACAAGTACCCAACTGCTATTCAGTAAACTGAGAAAAAATCCAAGACAAAATCTGAGCTCTGTAGGGGGAGAAAAAAAAAAAAGAAGGAATTAGTGATTGATTAGTGATGTCTGAATGGACAAGGTATGGTATGGATGCCAGGGAGTTCTCATCTGGGCTTGAGTTCAATCCTGCCTTTGGCTTTTTCTTCAATGAGATGAGTAATTCAGATTCTCTCTACAGATATTTATCTCATTCCTCCCTCTATACTCATAGCACCCGGTTCATAGTTCTGGAACTGCACTTGCCACAGCCTGCCCCAGGCCCGAACCAGTTCCACGTGTGTCTATCTCTCCTTCTTACTCAGCATCCTGAGCACAGTGGCCACGTCCTATCCTGGTTCCCATCCACAGTGCTCTCTCGTGGCATTCTGCATGCAACTGGCACACAGACAATGTTTGTGGAATTGAAATACTTGGAACTGGATTTTGGTGGGGCCCCTGCAAGAGCCTTGAGCAAGTCCAGAGGGATCATAGCGAGAGTGAGGGCAACCTGCAAGGAGGGAACAAGTCAGAGCGCCAGGGTGTAATAAATATCAGTTCCACTTATTGACTTTTGATTAATTTTCTATGGCTGCTGTAATAAGTCACTACACACTTGGTGGCTTAAAACAATAGTTTTTTGCTGTTCAGACACTAAGTCATGTCCAACTCTTTGCAACCCCATGGATTGCAGCACACCAGGCTTCCCTCTGCTTCACTATTTCCTGGAGTTGACTCAAATTTCTGTCCATTGAGCTGGTGATGCTAACAGTAGCTTTATTCTCTTACAACTCTCTAGGTGAGATATCCAACATGCCTCTTGCTGGGCAAAGATGAAGGGGTTGGCAGGGCTGTGTCCCTTCTGGAGATTCTGGGGGAGGATCCTATCCATGCTTCCTTCAACTCCAGGAGGCTACCTGCATTCCTTGGCTTGTGGTTCCTTCCCTCCCTGATTCACAGGCAGCAATACAAAACAGCTTCAAATCATTTTAGGGTTCTGTTTTTCTGAAGGCCTCTTCCACTCTTTTAAGTGGAAGATTACATTAAGCCCATTGAGATCCTCCAGGTGAGCTGATGAACAATTTTAATTCCATCTGCAACCTTAATTTACTTTTGCCAAGTAAAACAGGATATTCATAGGGCCCAAGGATTAGGAAGAAGACATCTTTGGAGGAGGCATAACTCTGCCCACACCTCTTAATAAACTTACAGACAGTTCTGAACTCCCAGCTGATGGAGTTGAGGGGACATTTCAACCCACTCAGAACTGAAGCTCCCTCCTGTTGCCTCACAAAGGTCAGGGAGGCCCTCAGGGCTTCCAGGGGCCTGATGGAAGGGCCATACTCTCCTGTCCATCCTAATGGTCACATTACTCAAGCTGTGAGGTCCCTGCAGGGGGACTTTTGGTTTCAGTGGCATTGTCCTGTCTGGAAACCGCAGTGAAGGTGGTCCAGCTTCCCTGAGATGCCCAGAGCCCTCCGTTTCCTCGTGCTCCTGCATGAAGACCTTCGACAGAACCTGTCCTGGGAGCTGGGAGGGTTACATGACCGGATCCCCCTCCCCCAGACACACATGCTTGGAGCTTTCAGTGGAGTGAAATCCCTGAGGTGAAGGCTTACAAAAGGCCTGACTACTTGCTTGGAAATGAGGTGGAGGAGGGAAAAACACAGAGAAGGAAACATACATTAATATCTCAAAAATGTCTTAGGCCACACCTTTTGCCCGGTTTTGCCTGGGGCCAGCTCCACACCATAAATGCCTCAGTACAACCCTGCCTGGGGCACTCTTCCCATTTGGACCACGCCAGGCTCCTCTCCAAACCCTGGGCAGGAGGACCCCCCCCCAGCCCGGTCACTGGCTGCCATGATCTGATCGTAAATGCCCAGGCCAGGCTGGGCACGTCAGAGCCTCCCCTGGGAGCTGGCGAGTGTTTACACGGCTGGCAAGGAGGCCGGTCTCAGCGTGAGAAGAGGCCTGTTTAGAGTAGAAGGCCCGGAAGGATTTATGGAGGGCCGCCTGCTGAAATAGAGCGGTCATTAAGGAGAGGTGAGCGGCCGTTGGAAGCGAGAGTATTTGGTAATGACATGGGCACAAATATTGGTCAGGGAGGCCTCCTAGAATGTACTGTTTTCTGTTTGCTTTGTGGGGGAGGAGAGTCTGCTGCCTTTTTTTGGAAAATGGGGATAAAAAGATGTGAATTTAGTGCTTGTGAGAAGCAGAGGAAAGGTCTGGAAGCAGAAGTCCTTAACTCGGCCCCAGAGGCACAGGTGGGCTTGGCTGTGGCCCTGGAGGCTGCTGCTGGGGGCCAAAGGCTCGGGCAGAGGCCTGCAGAGGGGACTGGCCCTGGACACCCACCTGCCACTCCCGGAGCCTGGGAGAGACTTCTGATTTTTCCATCTAGCTTGCACTTTATTTCACCTGCAAAGATCAGCAAGACAAGTTTTTACTCCTTCCCTTTTAGGATTTATTTTAAAAACCCCTAACACTCTCAAAAGGGCTTCCCTGGTGGCTCAGAGGTTAAAGCGTCTGCCTCCAATGCGGGAGACCCAAGTTTGATCCCTGGATCGGGAGGATCCCCTGGAGAAGGAAATGGCAATCCACTCCAGTACTCTTGCCTGGAGAATCCCATGGACGGAGAAGCCTAGTAGGTTACAGTCCACGGGGTCGCAAAGAGTCAGACACGACTGAGCGACTTCACCTCACCTCACCTCAACACTCTCAAAAGGGCTTTACCTTCGAGTCTAAGTCTTAGATTTTTGTAGGTGCTCCTTGAGAGAATTTTCAAACTCTTCTTGAAGTTTTGTTACTTTTCTGCATTGATTTCACCCCAGACATGGATGGCTGCATCCGTAATAATTTCCTTAATAAATTCCTGCAGTTGGAAGCCCAAAATGTCACGGTCATGTTGTCTGCCCAAATCCCCTTTCTTTAGGGAACATCCCTCCCTCCTCTATATGATCCTGCTGTATGTCAGTCAAGGGACTCTCGCCTCTCTCCAGAATGATGGGCATATGACCCAGGGCAGACGTGGTGACTGGTCTAGGAAGAACACATGACCCAAACAAGTGTAAAATGAGTGCCCTTGGGAAATGGATGCAGGTTAATTTGAAAAGAGATGTGCTTTCTCCTGGAGCAGTTAAGCTGGGCCATCTCACCTGGCCACAGGAAGGTCCTGTCTAGAGTAGGAGAGAATGGTACCTGGCATAGGGAAGAAGAATGCGAATGGGGAGGCAGAGGGATCTGAAGTCATTATCTGCGCCCTGGGATGAAGCTGAGCTTAGAGTCAATAACGCTCTAGGGCATTTTAGTTGGGTGAAATCCCCTTTGGATGTTTAACTTATTCTGAGCTGTGTCTCTGTCACTTCCAATCCAAAGTTCTTAATATATTAAGAAAATAAACTTTGTAGAATGGAAAGACATTTTGTATCTCCAAATAAACATTTAAAATATTGCTTTAACAGTTTTTTTTTTCCCTTTACTTCCAGTGGCCCACTCCTTCCTTTGCCACGTGTGCACCTAACTCAGGTGCTCCCAAGTGCTCCTCCTCTGTCCTGTCGCATGGTGAGCCCAGCCTGCTGTCCTGCCCTTGCCCTAGCTTGCAACGGCCGAGCAGCTGCAGCAGCTTGAGGCAACCACCTTGTTGGTGATGAAGTGCCATTGTGAGAAGAGACATCTGCTCCATACGCTGTGCCCTAGTGCTCCGAAGCTGGCCCAGAGCGATGCAACAGAAGGGAAGTTAGTTACCTGAAGGCACTGCGGTACAGTGGCTGGCAGCGTGCTTTGCGGAGCCAGGATAACCGTAGTCCAATCCCAGATTTAACACTTAACAACTGTGAGAGTTTGGCCCAGTTCCCTGTGCCTAAACAACATTATCTGTTCAGTGGGGCTGATAAGGATATGGAATCCACAGGGCTGGCTGAGGATTCAGTGAGTTGTTACTATTACTAATTGAACCCCAGAGCCCAGAAGCAGGACTACTTAGGCCAGAGTCTCACAAAAATCTTTCCATGACATTCTCTGTCTTATCTGTGCTGCTTTGGCGAGTCCCTTAATGTCTTTCAGCCCAGTTTTCCTACCTAACAACACATTCCTCATAGGAAGTCTGGGTGAAACTGTGCTTGTAAAATGTACATAATTGTGAAGTGGATGCAGTAAGCACTCAGAACACATCAGCTATCAGGGTGCGATATAGTTCTTGCCCAGCAAATTAAAATTGACCCACCTCAGTGGTCTCTGCAAAGCGCGAAGGTCTCCCAGGTGCTTGGAGTGGCAAGGGCAGCTGCGCCTGACATGGGGGGAGGAAATTCTGCTCTGGTCAAGGGCCTCAAGGCTTCGGCCCACGCCCCCGAGGATGGGGGGCTCCATCTTGGAGGAGATTTCTCTGGCAGCTGGTTCCAAAAGTTTCTATTTGCTAACTACTTATTTTAATTCACATGGAATATCCCGAGGCCTTGCTCAAAGGATTTTTTCCTTGTATTACATAACACTCTGCTTTTCCAGGTTAGGACATACTGACTTTTTACTGTCCTCAAAAAGTTATCGAGGGCTTCCTCGGTAGCTCAGTGGTAAAGAATCTACTTGCCAATGCGGGAGACTCAGGTTCGATCCCTAGTCTGGGAAGATCCCACATGCTGTGGAGCAACGAAGCTCTTGGGCCACAGCTATGTAGCCTGTGCTCAGAGCCGGGGAATTGCTCTATTGAGCCCAGGGGCCGAAACTACTGAAGGCCTCGCACCCTAAAGCCCATGTTCAGCAACAAGAGAGGCCCAGCACAGCCAAAAATATGTTCAAAAAAGGGGGAGAGGGGCGTTCAATTAACTTATGGTAGAGAAGTAAATTAATATAATTTATTCATGGAACTGCCTTAAAAGTCATCACATTTTACCTTAAACCAACTGTGTTTTGATCTGAGATTTATTTGACAGTTTAGACATTGTGTAATTTAAAATATACCATCATCAGTCTAAAATAACTTGACGTATGCAACATATTTTATTCTGTCCCTCAGAGAAACAAATGATTGTTAACCTTGTGTTTTTAAAAGAGAATCAGTAGTTTTAGAAGCAAATAAATATTGAGCAATTTAAACTTGCTTGTTAACCGTTTTTTCCCCCTCCAAGGATGAAGAGTCTGAAGAGTTGGTAGAAGCAATGGTATCTCTAAATGATCTTCATTGAGGTGGCAGGAATGGCAGCCTACACAGCCCCGGAGAAGGAGGAGGGAAGGCACGGTGAAGGCCGGGGCTCCAGAGGCAGGGTGGTGGTCTGGCTGTGGCTCCCTGGGCACACAGGGACCCTTTGCAGCTCTGCCCTCAGACTTAATGGGCAGGCAAACCCAGGAGTGAATGAAAGTTCCCTTCATGGCTCTTTTCATCCTGGAATCAAAAAGGGCTGCTCAGAGCCCAGGTCAATGAGCCGTGGTGTGACCGCAGACAGGCAGCCACCTCGGAGACGAAACACAAGCCCAGGTTCCTGCCAGAATATCCCGCTGAAGGGTGAGCGGCCGCCGCACACCGAGGAGCACCGCCAAGTTGCCGAGCGCCCTGTGCTGAGACTCCTCCACCTGGGCTGAGTGTGTTGGGCCCTGAGGGCTCGGTTCAGCACGTTGTCCTGGTCTCCTGTGTTATTTTCTCCCCCAGCCTGGGCGGGAGGCAGCATAACCATTCTAGTCTTTAAAACCACAGGCAGGACGCTGAATCTCGCTGGGTGCCTTAACCACTGAAAAGAATTCATCTTTACTATGTGTCTGAAAGCTTTGCCTTTAATATCCTTTCCAGGCCTGTTTCCTCATCGATAAAGTAACACTAGCACCTGCCTTACAAATCTGTTATGAGGATTAAATGAGGCAACCCAGAAAATGCACCCAGCACACAGGTTGGCACTTAGTAAGTTCTGAATACATATCAGCTATCATTGTTCACATTTTTATTAATATCATCACTGGAATAGATGAGTAGTCATCCAAGGTTTTAAATGCCCTCCTTTGAAGAACAATAGTCACTCAAGGACTAGTTTGCAGTGTGATATTAGAAAAATAAGCCTCCTTAAAAAAAAATAACTCCCATATCATTACAATCCCATACCAAGTTGAGGAGATTACACTTCAGTTTGAACACAAGAAGGGTAAAGCAGTTAAAATTGTAGTAATAAAACAAACATCAGGGACTTCCCTGGTGATCCAGTGTTTAAGAATCCACCTTGCAATGAAAGGGATGCAGGTTTGATCTCTGCTTGGGAAACAGATCCCATAAGCCAAGGGCAGCTAAACCTAGGAGCCGAAACTGCTGAGCCGGTATGCCACAACTAGGGAGTCTGCATACTGCGAGGAAAGGTCCCACGTGCTGTAACTTTGACCTGAGGCAGCCAAATAAATAAATAACAAATAAACACCAGCCTAATGCGCCTACTCAGCAAAATGAAACAGTCGGGGGAGGGGGGTATATAGTGAGAGGTTCTATTTAAAATAAATTATATTCATTCTGATCCCATGTCCTCTCCTGTGTCATGTGAGCAGTAGTCAGTTACAGAACTCCCATCTGAAGAACGCTGTTTTTTATTCCTTGTTGCTCATTGAAATTTCATCACAGCTAGGTAGGTTTGTCCTGCTTGTTTTTCTCCCAGGAAGCCTTCTCATGCCCATACCTTTCTGCTCTCTTAAGCAGTAGATGGGGAAACAATAGAAACAGTGAGAGACTATTTTCTTGGGCTCCAAAATCACTGCAGCCATCACTGACTGTAGATGGTCACTGCAGCCATGAAATTAAAAGACTCTTGTTCCTTAGAAGAACAGACATGACCAACCTAGACAGCATATTGAAAAGCAGAGACATTACTTTGTAAACAAAGGTCCGTCTAATCAAGGCTATGGTTTTTCATGTAGTCATGTATGGATGCGAGAGTTGTACCATGAAGAAACCTGAGTGCCAAAGAACTGATGTTTTTGAACTGTGATGTTGGAGAAGACTCTTGAGAGTCTCTTGGACTGCAAGGAGATCCAACCAATCCATTCTGAAGGAGATCAACCCTGGGATTTCTTTGGAAGGAATGATGCTAAAGCTGAAACTCCAGTACTTTGGCCACCTCGTGCGAAGAGTTGACTCATTGGAAAAGACTCTGATGCTGGGAGGGATTGGAGGCAGGAGGAGAAGGGGACGACTGAGGATGAGATGGCTGGATGGCATCACTGACTCGATGAATGTGTCTGAGTGAACTCCGGGAGTTGGTGATGGACAGGGAGGCCTGGTGTGCTGCGATTCATGGGGTCGAAAAGAGTTGGACACAATTAAGCGACTGAACTGAACTGAACTGATAGGTACTGAATTTTCATTCCTTAATGAATTAGTGCTAAGGACTCAGTTGCTCAGTCATGTCTGACTCTTTGCAAGCCCACCAGGTTCCTCTGTCCACAGGATTCTCCAGACAAGAATACCGGAGTGAATCACCATTTCCTCCTCCAAGGGATATTCCCAACTCAGGGATCGAACCCACGTCTCCTGTGACTCCTGCATTGGCAGGCAGATTCTTTACCAGTGAGCCACCTGAGAAGCCCTCCCTTAAGGGATTCATTCAGTCACTTCAGCTGCTCACTCCTATCCGACTCTTTGCAACCCCACGGACTGCAGCTTTCATTCCTTAATGAATTAGTGCTAAGGACTCAGTTGCTCAGTCATGTCTGACTCTTTGCAAGCCCACCAGGTTCCTCTGTCCACAGGATTCTCCAGACAAGAATACCGGAGTGAATCACCATTTCCTCCTCCAAGGGATATTCCCAACTCAGGGATCGAACCCACGTCTCCTGTGACTCCTGCATTGGCAGGCAGATTCTTTACCAGTGAGCCACCTGAGAAGCCCTCCCTTAAGGGATTCATTCAGTCACTTCAGCTGCTCACTCCTATCCGACTCTTTGCAACCCCACGGACTGCAGCATGTCAGGCTTCCCTGTCCATCACCAGCTCCCAGAGCTTGCTCAAACTCATGTCCATTGAGTTGGTGATGCCATCCAACCATCTCATCCTCTGTCATCCCCTTCTCCTCCCACCTTCAATCTTTCCTAGCATCAGGGTCTTTTCTAATGAGTCAGTTCTTTGCATCAGGTGGCCAAAGTATTGAAGTTTCAGCTTCAGCATCAGTCCTTCCAATGAACATTCAGGACTGATTTCTTTTGGGATTGACTGGTTTGATCTCCTTGAAGTTCAAGTGACTCTCAAAAGTCTTCTCCAACACCACAATTCAAAAGTATCAATTCGTCGGTGCTCAGCTTTCTTTTTAGACCAACTCTCACATCCATACATGATCACTGGAAAAACCATAGCTTTGACTAGATGGACCTTTGTTGGCAAAGTAATGTCTCTGCTTTTTAATATGCTGTTTAGGTTGGTCATAGCTTTTCTTCTAAAGAGACATGGCTGCAGTCACCATCTGCAGTGATTTTAGAGCCCAAGAAAATAAAGTCTCTCACTTTATTTTTCTCCTTAAGGAATCAGATGAATATATAATTTGCAAAAACATTTGTTGACATCTGCCAATCCCTGGGGGGAGCTGCAGCAGTATTATTGACCATATGAAAATCAAGAGACACCAATCTTCCAAGGAAGCACTAACATCTATTATGTTTAATGCATGCAGCTGCAGAAAAAGGTTTTATAGATCATTCTGTAAAGCATGATTTTTATTTAGATCAAACGTCTTTCTTATAAATTAATTTTGCTTATTTTAGATCCCGTATCTTCTTGTGCACATGTAAGAAATAAAACCATGGATTGGCTCCTCTGGCTGCAAAAGAATTTTTGCAAACAGTCAAGTGATGCCTGGTTTATATCAGTGACAAGAGATGCTTCAAACAGAAAACCAGTTAACTCTAATAATAATTTAATATTTTATCCAGTGCATGGAATCAAATGGAGGTTCACTTTGTCAACAGTGAAACACTTTTAAAGATCTTAATCAGAAATTCAACATTGAAGATAAAATTATTTCTTTTCACAGTGATAATAGGATTACAAATTTTGGTGGAGCATAGAACTGTGGTTAAAATATTGTTATCTCTAAATTGGGAGCTTTCTGAAGTAGAAATGTATTTGGAGTTGATTGTAATACACAGGTAATTTGTCATCACATTTAAACAAGCTGGAACATTTTCAAAATATGAGTGTTACTTGTCTATTAGTCTGCCTATCTAGCTATCTATCAGAAGTTGAACTGCAAAATTTTTGTGACTGAGATGACACTGAGTACAAAAACATACATCAGCATGGTGGTATGTGTTTAGGCTTTTTCTTTTTTTCTTTTTTTTTTTTGGCCGTTAATCATGAATAAAATTTCAGAAATGTTAAAGCCTTTGAAAATATTTTATAAATCAACTGAAATATTCTGTATGGAATTAATTTTCCCAAAAATGAGTCATCTAACTGTCGGTTGCATTTTGGTTACACTTTGTTCCAAACAAATAATTCAAACAAATAAGTTGGAAATAGTCAACTAAGTATTCCAGGAATGAAGCAATAACAACAGAACAAATCCGTTTTTGAAGCTTTTTAGTGAATTGCAATGATTGAAAACAACGCTTTAAGCAGGAAGATATTACATTTTTTTCTCCACAAAAGCAAAAGGGGCACAATGAGATGCTACTTCACACCCATTAAGATGGTTATCATAATAAATAAATAAATGGAAAATAATGAGTGTTGGTAAAGATGTGGAGAAATCAGAGCCTTTTGTGTACTGCTGATAGCAATGTAAAATGATGCAGCTGCAGTGGAAAACAGTCTGGCAGTTCCTTAAAAAATTAAATACAGAATTTCCAGATGACCCAGAAATTCCACCCCTAGGTAAACCACAAAAAAACTGAAAACAGGTGTTCAAACAAACACTTGTACAGAAACATCCATAGCAGCACTATTTACAGTAGCTAAAAGGTATAAATAGCCCAAATGTCCATCAACAGTTGAATGGATAAGCAATATGCAGTATATCCATACCAGAGAATACTATTCAGCCATGAGAAGGGAATGAACTCCTGATACACGCTGGGAGGTGGATGAGCCTTGATGACATTATGCTAAGCAAGAGAAGCCGGAAACAACGGTCAAACACTGTCTGATTCCATTCATATGAAACATCCAGAACGGGTAAATCCATAGAGACAGAATGTAGGTAAACGGCTGTCAGGGACGGAAGAGAAGGGGTATGCGGAATGACTGCTTAATGGCGAGGTCCCTTTCTGAGGTGATGGAAATGTTTTAGAGCTAGATAGAGGTGGTGGCTGTACAATATTGTGAAGGTAGGAAAGGCCGCTGAGTTGTACACTTTAAACTTGGGGCTGGGGTATGGAATGATCCGGGGAGATGGTGTGGGGTGGGAGGTGGGAGGGGGCTTCGGCATTGTGTGCACCTGTGGCTGATTCATGTCAATGTATGGCAAAACCAATACAGTATTGTAAAGTAGAATAAAGTATTAAAAAAATAATAAAATAAAATGATGAATTTTGTTTCAATATTTTAAAAGTGAGGAGGAAATGAACACATTAAATTAAATGGTTTATATGATTTGGGGGAAGGGTTCCTATTTTTTAGTTTTTTATATTATGTTTTTAACAGAATGGAATATAATTGAAAAGACCTAAAATTTTGCTGCGCTTAAACTTGGTGAAATAGTAAAAGAGAATCATAAATGGAGATAATTTATTTGATTATTTTTGTCTTGTACAAATGTCTGTGAAAGGAAGATTCTCTGAATGAACGCAAAATTATAATACTTCTGAAAATACTGTGACTAAAATACATGTACATTTCAAATTTTTAAAAAATAGAATGCTAAGTCACTTGAGTCGTGTCCGACTCTGTGCGACCCCATAGGTGGCAGCTCACCAGGCTCCCCTGTCCCTGAGATTCTTCAGGCAAGGACACTGGAGGGGGTTGCCATTTCCTTCTCCAACGCATGAAAGTGAGAAGTGAAAGTAAAGTCACTCATTCGTGTCTGACTCTTAGTGACCTCATGGACTGCAGCCCACCAGGCTCCTCTGTCCATGGGATTTTCCAGGGGAGAGTACTGGAGTGGGGTGCCATTGCCTTCTCCAAAAAAAATAGAATACTCCACTTAATACAATCTGCTCTGCTGTTATCTTGAGGCCTGGAAAGAGTATTTTATCAATAAAATTTTTATAATCTATAGAGAAAGCCCAATTGAAGATGCCACCAATTTCAAATTTATTGTTATAATAAATGCATAATAAAATGCATCTTTGAGGGTGGTTTCAGTAAGTTTTTTGAGGGAAAAAAGACCATATTGAATAAAATATGCTATTAGGACAAAGCTGAGACACTGAAAAAAGTATTCTGCTTATTTCTTAAAATTTCAGATAATCAATATAAAGGAGCTTCCATATTTTTAAATGTACATATATAATTTTGTTTTAGAGTAATAATTGTACTTCAAAAATAGTTCTTGCATAGAGCTGGTTTTATAATAACAATTTTATAACACGTTATAAAGGACATGGTCCAATTCTGCTCTGTCTCTGCTCTGTCGCTTCCCATCGTACGCCCACGTGGCTAAATAAGGTGGAGAGAGGACTTCCCTGGTGGCCCAGTGGATAAAATCCGCCTGCCTACGTAGGAGACACGGGTTCGATCCCTGATCTGGGAGTGTGCCCCATGCTGTGGGGGCTGCAACCACTGAGCCCAGACGCCTGAGAGTCCGTGCTCAGCGACAGAGAGGCCCCCCCGCAGTGAGACACCCGCGCACTGCAGTTAATGTAGCCCCCGCTCCCCCAACTAGAGAAAGCCAGGGCAGCAGCGGAGACCCAGCACGCCGAAAAGAAACAAATGGTTTTTTAAAAGAAGGTGGAGCAAGAAGCAACGAGGCAAGGAGGTCTTTTTTCGCTGGGTGTTTGTGCTAAGTTTTTCATGGACACTTTCCAAGGCTCTTTGAAGATTCCCTATCTTGGGAGCCTCCACTGAAGATCCCAATAAGTAGGCAATGCATATTCTCCAGTAACCTCTGCCCACCTGGCCCCTACTGCTGTCATTTTGTCCATCTCTACCAGGTTGTACTGTTGGATTCAGAGCAGGATTTAAAATAGCTCCATAAATATGGCACAAATGTCTATCGATGGGAAATAGTTGAACAAGTTACGGTGCATGATGGATTCCAGTTACTATGCAGTAATAAAGAGGAATGAGGGAGACCACTATATAGACATATAGGGTAATCATTAAGATTTATTGTTAAGTGAAATAAACAAGGTGGGTAAAAGTGCTTAAAGAATGTTACATTTTGCGTCATGAAGGTATCCCCCTCAAATAGGGGATATATATATATATATATATATATATACGTTGCATTCAATTTCAAGAAGAAGCAATAGAAAGATCCAGTGAAAACAATTAGGAGGCTTTCCTGTGGAAGAAGGAAGTTGAGACTTGAAGCATGGCAATGAATGTGCCTTGGCATACAGCTATGATTTTGGATCATGTGTTTATTTTACATAATTCAAAACGAAGTAATATCAAAATGGTGAAAATCAGCCACACAACATTGAAAGCAAGTGGAAATGACTTGTACAACTGTACATTGTGTGGTGGCACAACCATCTGAAGAAAAAATTACATAAAGAGACCTTAAAACACTTAATTTTGACTGCAGGGGTGGTGACAGCTGAATAAAAACATGAATGAACTTAGTGCCCCACAACTGCACACTTAAACATGAGACGATAAAATGTAAGTTTCACATTGTATATATTTTACAACTGTAAAAATATATATTGCATTTAGAATTTTAGACAGCATAGAAAACTGGAAAAGGAGAAAATAAAGTATCCTTAGTTTTATTAGTTAAAGAACAAAATGTGTTTCTAACCCTGTCCACTGAAAAGGCCTGGAAGCAATGCCAAGCCAGTAGGAAGGGCACACTTAGCACCCAAACTGTGAACATTTCTCACCAAAAGGAACCCGGGTTCCTAAGAGAAATGGCTGATTCTAGGTCTGTTGCAATACTCAGAGACTAATGCAATAATGTCAAAAGGACACAAAAGAAGCTGGACCTCCTGCTGACCAAATTCAAGACTATTTTGCTTCTAAATATTAATGTTTATTGTATAAAAATCAAAATAATAATGATTGCAACATATTGAGTGAACACATAGTAGTGAATAATAGATGTCAATGAATATGGAAAACAGGAAGTTCATCATTAAGCAAAAATATCAGCTAATAAATACAGAGGTGTAACTTTTAAATCACCGTTGTGCATACCCTGGTGTATCCATTGATTCAAGGAAGGTCTTCAATGATAGGTAAAACCATTAGGAAAAATTTTAGGGAACTGGATATTGTATGATGTCAAAGCATCACTCTGCAGGTTACCTCCTTATATCAAAAGAGAAAAGATATTTTTGTAATGAGAGTTCTGGAGGTGACCATCTTAAATGAACGCTCAAGGTTAACTTACTAAGAGTGAAACAATCTGAGAGTCTCCGCACTCAGTTTGAAAAGAAGCAAATGCTTAAGACATTTTTGCTAAAAAATAACAAAAACAAACAATAACAAAAAACTAAGCTGAATATGATCAAACATCTACAATCTGGAATACCAAAAAAAAAAAAAAAAAATATATATATATATATATATATATATATACGTTGCATTCAATTTCAAGAAGAAGCAATAGAAAGATCCAGTGAAAACAATTAGGAGGCTTTCCTGTGGAAGAAGGAAGTTGAGACTTGAAGCATGGCAATGAATGTGCCTTGGCATACAGCTATGATTTTGGATCATGTGTTTATTTTACATAATTCAAAACGAAGTAATATCAAAATGGTGAAAATCAGCCACACAACATTGAAAGCAAGTGGAAATGACTTGTACAACTGTACATTGTGTGGTGGCACAACCATCTGAAGAAAAAATTACATAAAGAGACCTTAAAACACTTAATTTTGACTGCAGGGGTGGTGACAGCTGAATAAAAACATGAATGAACTTAGTGCCCCACAACTGCACACTTAAACATGAGACGATAAAATGTAAGTTTCACATTGTATATATTTTACAACTGTAAAAATATATATTGCATTTAGAATTTTAGACAGCATAGAAAACTGGAAAAGGAGAAAATAAAGTATCCTTAGTTTTATTAGTTAAAGAACAAAATGTGTTTCTAACCCTGTCCACTGAAAAGGCCTGGAAGCAATGCCAAGCCAGTAGGAAGGGCACACTTAGCACCCAAACTGTGAACATTTCTCACCAAAAGGAACCCGGGTTCCTAAGAGAAATGGCTGATTCTAGGTCTGTTGCAATACTCAGAGACTAATGCAATAATGTCAAAAGGACACAAAAGAAGCTGGACCTCCTGCTGACCAAATTCAAGACTATTTTGCTTCTAAATATTAATGTTTATTGTATAAAAATCAAAATAATAATGATTGCAACATATTGAGTGAACACATAGTAGTGAATAATAGATGTCAATGAATATGGAAAACAGGAAGTTCATCATTAAGCAAAAATATCAGCTAATAAATACAGAGGTGTAACTTTTAAATCACCGTTGTGCATACCCTGGTGTATCCATTGATTCAAGGAAGGTCTTCAATGATAGGTAAAACCATTAGGAAAAATTTTAGGGAACTGGATATTGGTATGATGTCAAAGCATCACTCTGCAGGTTACCTCCTTATATCAAAAGAGAAAAGATATTTTTGTAATGAGAGTTCTGGAGGTGACCATCTTAAATGAACGCTCAAGGTTAACTTACTAAGAGTGAAACAATCTGAGAGTCTCCGCACTCAGTTTGAAAAGAAGCAAATGCTTAAGACATTTTTGCTAAAAAATAACAAAAACAAACAATAACAAAAAACTAAGCTGAATATGATCAAACATCTACAATCTGGAATACCAAAAAAAAAAAAAAAAAAGAGCTTGAATGCTTAAAAAAAAAATCAGTGTCACCCAGGACTCATGTATTTTGGTCTTTAAATACCATCACCAACTAAAAGGAAACAGAAATCTTTGGAGAACTGGTCAACCCCAGGCCTGGGGCAGGAACGCCACAGGAAGAGCCATACTTGAACCCGGGAACAGAGAAGCTATCAAAGTCCATCCATCCTGAAGAGGCTCTCAGTGGCCAAAGTGGGGAAATTTTGAGCACTTAGAAGAATCAGTCTGCAATAAAAGGCTACAAGCCAAATAAGCTCAAAACCAATGAGTTCATATTTTAAGAAATACTTAATCACCACTGGGTTTTGTTGGACACCAACTCATGACTCTAAACACGGCATGGGTGCATGCTAAGCCACTCCAGTCATGTCTGACTCTGTGCCATCCTGGACTACAGCCTGCCAGGCTCCTCTGTCCATGGGACTCTCCAGGCAAGAATGCTGGAGTGGGTTGCCATGTCCTGTTCAAGAGATCTCCCCGAACCCACGTCTCTTTACATCTCTTGCATTGGCAGGTGGGTTCTTTACCACTAGCCCCACCTGGGAAGCCCTCTAAGGCATGGTAAATAATGACAAAGGATCATGCATTTATAGCCTTTCTTTTAACTTTTTCTTTCTTTTATAAAATTTATTTCAAAAACACTAAGTAGTCTGTAATGTTAACTTTTTCATAGGTGTATTCTACCTAATAAATATAGAAGGCATGGTGAAACTATCACTTTTTGTATGCCCAGTGAAATAATGGATCTAAGCAATGAATGGCACTAGGGGAAATGCTGACAGGGATTTTTGTAATCATGAATTCGAATGGCAGCACCTGGCTACACTGATCCGTCCTCGTATCAGAAAGAGGAAACAGGACATAAGGAGCCCCTTGCAGTGACGCTGCTGGAAGTACACAGTATCACCTCTTCAGTTTTCTTGCCAAAGTATTGAGCCCAAATCTAAGGCTTTAGATCTAACCACTGGTTTACAGAAAATACGGGGTCAGGAGAATGTGCTAAAATAATGTGGATGCAATTGACAAAATCCGGAATGTGAGAAACTCTATAAACAAATCCTAGTTTCGTCAACAAAAATGTAGCAATTAAAACATCACAGAAGAAGGACTTACAGATTAAGAGTCTAGGAGGTCTATGCACCTGATACAATGTATGGACACTGTTTGGGTTTTGATTCAAATAAGCCCATTGGGAATAAAAGGAGATAGTTGGGGAATTTAATATTGGTTGATATTAAGGAGGAAGGGAGGAAGGAAGAGAAGGAGAAAGCAGATGGTTACAAACACTTGTTTAAGCCTAATCTTCTGCAGAGATGGTCTGTATCAAGCAGATCTCCTGGAGCTACTCAAAGTGAAAAGTGAAATCGTTCAGTCGTGTCTCTTTGCAACCCCATGGACTGTAAGCTACCAGGTTCCTCCATCCATAGGATTCTCCAGGCAAGAGTACTGGAGTGGGTTGCCATTTCCTTCTCCAGGGGATCTTCCTGACCTAGGGATTGAACCTGGGTCTCCTGCACTGCAGGCAGATGCTTTACCACCTGAGTTACTCCAGTTTGAAGGGTCTCTGGGAAGGATGTGGCTGAGTGGGCTTGAGAAACACCAGGACCCGCCCTATGCATGGCCCTGGGTCCACCCTAACCCAGGCAACAGGAGTCATTCTAACGACTCAGACCTCAGCAGACCTCAGCCCCCAAATCATTTCTCTCACAGAATCCAAAGGATGCATCTGAAAGCCTTAGTTTCAGGAGCTGTCCCTTGCAGGAGCCCCTTCTGAGACCCTGAGGAAAGGAGGGCCCTGCAAGGTGACCCTGTGATCAAACATTTCTGTAAAATTTATAAGCTGAGAGCAAAGCCACACGTGGCTCAGACCCCTGTCTCTCTCCACTCCACCTGTGTCTCCCTCACTTTCCCTCCTGCTGAAAGGGACATGAGGATCCAGGTGGGGAAAGATGTTTAGTTTGGATTTAGCAGGATCTTTGGTTGTCAGTCATTTCGCTGGTGTTCTGGTAGAGGAAGGGCTTCTGGGAATGTGCCCACCTCCCACTCAGCCGGTCTGCCTGGCAGGCAGAGCCCAGAGGAGCAGAGCCAGGGGTCATAGACAGTATAAGCGGGTCCTGCGGTGCCTGGCAGCAAACGCCTGTGGGCACAGATTTAGAAAACCAACTCATGGTTGCCAGGGGGAAGGGATAGTTCGAGACTTTGGGAAGGTCATTTACACACTGCTATATTCAAAATGGCAGTATTTTATAGCACACGGAACTCTACTTAATATTATGTGCCAGCCTGGATAGAAGGGGCGTTTGGGGGAGAATGGATGCATGTGTATGTGTGGCTGAGTCCCTTTGCTGTACACCCGAAACAACCACAGCATTGTTAACCAGCTATACCCCAATACAAAATAAAAACTGAAAAAAATAAAAGGTTAAAAAACATTCTGTGGAGAGTGCAAGAGGAGCAAGGCCTAAAATGCTCTAGAAGCCAATCTGTGGAAAATTCTCCCAAATCTTACAAATCATACATAAAGCTTGATGGAGCTTATAGAGCTTTCCCCAGATCTACCTCAATCTTTACCTGGCACATGACACTACCAAAAACGAGTTGCAAAGCTGAAGGAAACGTTTCATGATGATTGAGCAAGAATAAAACAAGACATTTTCATCAACCAACAGCTCGAGTAATGGCCACATAACTTTCTCTAGTCCATATAAAAAATTATTACCATATGAAACTGTGATTAAAAAGCAGGCAAACAAAAGATGTTACGGAGCTATGTCAGGAAGCTAATAAAAAGTACTGTGAGTTTTGGGGGAAGGGGAGATCTTATGGTATTTGCAGCTTTAAAAAAATTCATAACTTGTCACCATTTCTTTTCTCATTCAAAACTAATATTCTCTATTAGGCTTTTAATTTTGTACTGTTTTTCATGAAGATAACCCTTCCTTCTACAGCATCAGGTCTAAACCATCTGGATCCCTCCTGAACCCCCCAACCAGATGGGGTCATTCACCTAATGCTCTAAAGTGAGACTGTTATTGCTCAGCTGTGTCTGACTCTTTGTGACCCCATGGACTGTAGCCCACCAGGCTCCTCTGTCCGTGGAATTTTCCAGACAAGAATACTGGAGTGAGTAGACAATCTCTCCTCCATGGGATCTTCCTGACCCGAGGGTCAAACTTGAGTCTCCCACCTTGCAGGCCGGTTCTTTATCATCTGAGCTACCAGGGTAGCCTTGCTCTAAAGATACTTCCTACCTTTGCTTGACAGTTGTTGCTATGGTTTTGCTGTTTTACATTCCTGGTGGTGAAAAGTTGATTGATATCTACCTTCCCCCAGGCCTTGAGCTTAAGTTCTATAAGGACAGGGAACACTCATTTCTGGTGTTGTTCCCAATTATTTGACTTCCCTGGTGGCTCAGACGGTAAAGTGTCTGCCTACAATGTGGGAGACCAGGTTTGAATCCCAGGTCGGGAAGATCCCCTGGAGAAGGAAATGACAAACCACTCCAGTATTCTTGCCTGGAAAATCCCATGGACGGAGAATTCTGGTAGGTTACAGTCCATGGGGTTGCAAAGAGTCGGACACGGCTGAGCAACGTCACTTTCTTTAATTTTCTTCCTTTCCCAACTGTAGTCCCTATTTCCCTGTGCACAAGCACAGCACTTGGCACATAATAAATCCTCAATAAATATTTGTAGAATCACTTAATGAAAGAATACGTAAGTATGTCTTCTTTCTTTATCAAGTAATGTGTTGGTCCATCGGTCAGTATCTCTGATGGTTTGTATACCATTTTCCCAGTTTCAGTGAGTGGTCTAAATTGTGACGCTGGTAAAATATTGCCTTGACATGTTTCTGGGTATCAGCTGTTCCCATTTCTCAAATTGTGGTTCATTACAAAATTTTTTTCTTATCCTAATGTGTTACACTGCAGAAACTTCCCTATTTTGCTACTTTAAAAGAAACAATACTTCTTTGGGTCTTCTGAAATAAGTACTTTCCCCCTTCTATACTAACTCTGTGCTCTTATAACTTTGGCTCTAAATGTTCTTGAAATACTGTCTTAATGTATGAAAATTAGCTAGATCAGAGGACTTTATTCAGGGATCTGAAGGGCTGTCCGGAGCCTGGGCTGGCTCCTGCGGTGTGTTAATGGTGGGACCACCCACTAAAATGGGAAGAGGAACACTTTCTCTGGTGGTTCTGAGAATAGATGGGGGGAAGCAAGAGATGTTGCGATTGAAAGTGCTTTCAAAACTGTAAATTTTTTGGCATATAATAGGCATTATCATCATCCCCACCACCATGTTTTACCAGAGTTTTGATGCTCACCAGGCTCCTCTGTCCATGGGATTCTCCAGGCAAGAATACTGGAGTGGGTTGCCATTCCCTTCTCCAGCGGATCTTCCCAACCCAGGGGTGGGACCAGGGTCTCCTGCATTGCAGGCAGATTCTTTGCCAACTAAGCCACCAGGGAAACCTTTTGAAATACATAACTTATACCACCTCAAGGTATTGACAGGAAAATCTTGTAAAAAAACATAATTCTGTATATTTATTCCTTATAGCATTTTAATGAAAATCATATTTTTCTTTAAATTAATTTTTTCTTCTCTAGAACAAGAATATGGTAATTTTATCTGTACTATTGCTCACTTTTTTTTTTCAAGTTAAAATTGAGCATTCTTGGGAATAATTTCCCAGAAACAATAATCTTCTTATTTCAATTCATAGAACCCACTGCTAGTTCATTCTTTAGTAATTTTACATGAAGAGAAGACTTGATTTCTTCCAATACTGTTCCATCTTTTGATGTCTATTAGCAAATTGTGAACTAGAATGTAGACTTACTTTCTGGATGAAAAAACATCCTTTGCTGAAAATGCTAACAATGGAATATAAATTTCAGTCTTGTCCCTGTGTAAAGAATAGTAGGGGTACAATGTATGCATGAATGCCTGAAAACAAATATGCCCCTATTAACCTCCTCATTTAATGTCAGCCAGAAAGGGCTTTAAAAGTATTCCTTTTCAAATTAAAAATAAGTACAATAACACAAATTTGACCTGACACTTCTGTTCAGCTCTGAGTTTGCTTACCCATCAGTTGTCATAAAATTCAACCAGGAGTCATTGACAGACATCCAAACACACCTAAGTTTCTCACCTCCCTCATTAAATACTATTACAGAAATAGAACTGTTTCACAGGTATTGTGTTTTTATCTGACATGAGACAAGTAAAGTTGAGCTGATGACTCTTCCTGTTTACCCCTGATCTCTGCAGTGAGCCTGCCAGTTTGTTCCAGTCAGACCAGCATCCACAAAGGTAAGTTATACCAGTGAGGGAAATTCAGAAAAAGCAGAAAACTACACGTCTAAAATAAAAATTGCTATGACACCACCTCCCAGAAACGATGTGCAGTGAGTATTTGTGTGGTGGTCCTTTCAGTCTCTTCCCTAAGCATATGTGATGATTATGGTGTTCATGCCTGTTATCAATCTAATTTGTAACCTGTGTTTCCCATGTGCATCAAGAATGGTATTTAACAACATTAAATATACTCTAAACATAATTTTGAATAACTGCATGATAGACAATAACAACTATGCCATAAGTGAATTCAGTTTTTGCTGGCATTCGTATACAACTTTGAGAAATCTTTTTATATACTCAGGATACATCCTAAAAGTGGAATTTCTGGGACACATGCTATCCATGTTTTTAAGTCTTTTAATAAATAGATACTCAGGATACATCCTGGAGAAGGTAATGGCACCCCATTCCAGTACTCTTGCCTGGAAAATCCCATGGACGGAGGAGCCTGGTAGGCTGCAGTCCATGGGGTCGCTGAGAGTTGGACACAACTCAGTGACTTCACTTTCACTTTTCACTTTCATGCATTGGAGAAGCAAATGGCAACCCACTCCAGTGTTCTTGCCTGGAGAATCCCAGGAACGGCGGAGCCTGGTGGGCTGCCGTCTATGGGGTCGCAGAGTCGGACACGACTGAAGCGACTTAGCAACAGCAGCAGCAGAATACATCCTAAAAGTGGAATTTCTGGCACAGAAGGTATTCATGTTTTTTAAAGCTTTTAATAAATAGTTTTAAAATGTTTTCTAGAAGGCTTCAAATAATTCAATCCCCTGACATCCTCACCAGTGTTTGTTTGGTATTATCACTAAAGCAGCACACTAGAGACAAAAGTTTTTACTCCTTTATTTTGATTTGCCTGTTTGATTACTAGTAAGTTTGAATTTTTAAAATATATGTTCACATTGATAATTTTCTGTGTGTGTGTGTGAGTGTGTGGTGTTTTGGGGAGAGGAGATCACCTCTCTATCTCTACCAAGGCAAAAAGTTGTCTTTTCTCTATTGATTTGTATGAATAAGCCTGGGGCTTCCCTGGTGGCTCAGATGATAACTGTAATGCTGGAGACCTGGGTTAAATGACTGGGTTAGGAACATCCTCTTCTCCTCTGGAGAAGGGAATGACAACCCACTCCTGTATACTTGCCTGGAGAATTCCATGGACAGAGGAGTCTGGCAGGCTACAGTCCATGGGACATTTTATAAACAGCAGCGAAAGACAAATTTCAAGGACAATAGTACAAGCTGATTGGTGATAGATTATTTATTATACTGTATGAATAGCATACTAGTCTCACTGAGCACACACACACACACAAATATACTGTTCAATAGCAAGTCATAGCTGATACATTATAATCTCACCCCTAACATTTCAGTATTGGGGGAGGGGCATCCAAGGAGTAGGACCCAACCTTCACTTCCACCTGGCCAGAGCCTGTCTCAGGATACATCCTAAAAGTACTTCCAAGGGCATAGCTCCTGCTCATAACCATATTTGTGTCAAGAACATTTCCTCCTTATGACTATCTCCTTAAGAGCACAGGGCCTCGGGCAGAACCCACCTCGTACTAGACGGGTGACTCTAGACAGTCTCCCAGCAGGGCAGCCTCACTGCTTGCATGTGTGAAATGGAAATTGTAGGAGGATCTCTTGCACAAATGGTCATGACAACAAATGACCACAGAGTGCTAAAAGACTGTGTCACACACAACATGTCAGTTCCGTTCAGTTCAGGTGCTCAGTCATGTTCGACTCTTTGCAACCCCATGGACTTCAGCACACCAGGCTTCCATGTCCATCACCAACTCCCGGAGTTTACTCAGATTCATGTCTACTGAGTCGGTGACTCCATCCAACCATCTCATCCTCTGTTGTCCACTTCTCCTCCTGCCTTCAATATTTCCCAGCATCAGGGTCTTTTCCAGTGAGTCAGTTCTTCACATCAGGTGGCCAAAGTATTGGAGTTTCAGCTTCAGCATCAGTCCTTCCAATGAATATTTAGGACTGATTTCCTTAGGATTGACTGGTTGAATCTCCTTGCAGTCCAAGGGACTCTCAAGAGTCTTCTCAGTTCAAAAGCATCAGTTCTTTGGCGCTCAGTTTTCTTTATGGTCCAGCTCTCACATCCATACATGACCACTGGAAAAACCATAGCTTTGACTAGATGGACCTTTGTTGGCAAAGTAATGTCTCTGCTTTTTAATATGCTGTCTAGGTTGTTGTGCTTAGTTGCTCAATTGTGTCTGACTCTTTGGAACCTCATGGACTGTAGACCACCAGGCCCCCCATGGGGGGATTCTCCAGGCAAGAATACTGAAGTGGGTTGTCATACCCTTCTCCAGAGGATCTTCTCAACCCAGGGATTGAACCCAATTCTCCCGCATTGCAGGTGGATTCTTTACTGTCTGAGCCACCAGGGAAACTTAGGTTGGTCATAGCTTTTCTTCCAAAGGGCAAGAGTCTTTTAATTTCATGACTGCAGACCCAAGTGATTTTGAAGCCCCCCAAAATAAAGTCTGTCACTGTTTCCATTGTTTCCCCATCTATTTGCCTTGAAGTGATGGGACCAGATGCCATGATCTTAGTTTTCTGAATGTTGAGCTTTAAGCCAACTTTTTCACTCTCCTCTTTCACTTTCATCAAGAGGCTCTTTAGTTCTTCTTTGCTTTCTGCCATAGGGTCATCTGCACATCTGAAGTTATTGATATTTCTCCCAGCAATCTTGATTCCAGCTTGTGCTTCATCCAGCCTGGCATTTCGCATGATGTACTCTGCATATAAGTTAAATAAGCAGGGTGACAATATAAAGCCTTGATGTACTCCTTTCCACAACACATATTAAGTATTTAACCAACATTGCAACTAAATGGTGGTGATTGACTTTTTGTTATCAGTTTAGAAGGAAAACTTGATATTTCAGAAATAGCAACAAAATCTAATTTTCCAGGGTGCCTTAAGTAGCTAGTAGGTTGCTAACAGTCCAATTATGTAATCAAATGCAAGTAATGCCACACTCCTTTCTTGGATGAAACACTCATTGACCACCAAAAGTAGTATTTCTTTAATTTTTCTACAGAACTGGCAGGTTGAGGAAGAGGAAAGAAGGAAGTGGGCTAAGAGCGGGACACCACTGAGCACCATTTTGGCACAGGGAGTGTTGGGTAACAGCCCCACCTCTCTGCCCACAAACAACCCCAGCCACCTTCTCAGGACAGGAAAACCTGCATCAGCCCGGTCACCAAGTACACACAGCTCTCTCGCTCCTGAGAGAATACAGTAGATGCAGATTTCTTATGTGCTCTCTGTGCTTCCAGCCCTGTGTGACGTTGACCCAGTGTGGCGGAGAGGAAACCACATGGAAAGCATAAATGGAGCCCTCATCCCCCTGCCAAAATGCTCGCTGCAGCCAGACAGCTGGCTAGGATGTTGCTGTTGGTGGAGGATGTGCGTGTCACTGAGGATTCCAAGGAATCTGGCTTGTTTGGGACTCTGCCTCTCCAGCAAAATGATTTCCACTTGTTCCCTGCTTTATAGGCTTTCTCGATTATGTGAAGTGGTGGTCTCCCTTCCCAGCACAATTGACAACACTAATAAAAATAGATAACGTATTTTTAAAACCTACAGCAGATTGTCATGGCAATAAATAATTGTATCATGTTGCTGTCATAGCAACGAAGTCTGTGTAACAGAGACAAATCAAGCCTATATGGAATTTTTCTAAATTTAGGTGTTTGAAAAGAGTTAAAATAGCCTATAGTCATGGAGAGGTGCATTGAAAAATCCTTAACCTTATTGGAAAAATTAGTTTTAGCCATTAAAAAAACTGAATTGCTTATTATTTTTTCATTCTCTTTAAAGTATAAAATTTACTTCCCTTTTTGTTCATTATCTATACATATGTATTCTTAAGAGCTTTCATGAGCAGTGAAAGACTAGAGCGAATTCTCTCTCATTCACTCTCTCTTCTTCAGAAGTAATTTGCAAGGCAGCATATCGTAATTCTTATATTTTGCGTGGTAGCTTATGACACAATATTAATGGAATAACAAGTCACATTAGCTAAACCATGCCATACCAAATTAATAGCTAGTTTCCATACTCTTGGCTCCATTTTCTTAAAAAGCATTTATTACTGCATGCTATCTAGTGTGTCATTAAGAACTACAGACTCCCAGAGCTAACTATGGTTATTCTCTGACACAATAAACTTTCCCTCCCAACTTCAACTAAATGCTACTGAAATGACAAATAAGTGACATTGCCCGAAAGGAGGAGAACGATTTTTTTTCACAGATCTGTAATTATTGTGCTATTTAAAAAAATAACCAAATCTAAGACAATTACATGAAAAAAATCCTGCAGTTTCCCATGTAATGAAACAAGACCTCTGTTATTTAAGTTTTTTTCTTTTCTTTGGCTTCAATGAAACAAAAATGTTTATTTTTTTTTTCTTCTGTAGAGATTTATTTTCTCCACCAGTGAGGAGCTGTCAAACTACAGTAACAGAGTTCAATTCAAAGTTCATACTACCTACATACTTTGTGAACTTGCAACATCACCAGACAGTATTATTTTGCTCTTTAAACTCTTTAGAAAAAAGAAAACTTAGATCACATTTTAATTAAAGAAATAGTACAGGCAACTCTTCTAATGCATAGCAAGAGCTCAGAAATATGTTACCTGTTATTTTACTTCAAATCAAATATTGACTTACATATTCAACATTGGTAAGAGACTAAAATGATGAGATTCTTATACAGTTATGAAGTAGGGGGAAAAAAACTAATTTAAGAATTATAAGTAATGTATTCTAATCAACAACTCTAATGATACTGTTTTTCTTTACCACGTGGCTTTATAAAAAGTTTCCATGATTTATTTTTCTCGGATGAAACTTTATTAAAAGGCAACTTTCAGAGTGAGGAGACTCTGACTTTCCTGGGGGAAAGGGGGCAATGGCGTCACAGAAGGACAGCATTAGCCGCTGGTTTCAGGGGCTGGCTCCCTGGAGCACGTGGGGCTTCCTGGAAGGCAGGAGACAAGCCTTCAGTCCCTGCAGCCCCAGTTGTTCCCTAACACCCTGATGGCTGACCATCAATGTCCATGGGAGAAACTTGTGAAGGGATCCGAGACTGTAACTTGCCTAAGAAACCAGAAGTGAAGTATTGGTAAGAATGAAGTGGGCACAGTGTACCCGGGGAGGAGGTCCGCGAGTCCTGCGCCGAGAGCAGAGCCTGGCGCGCCGCGGCGAGGCTGTCCTGTCCTGTCCTGTCCGCAGCGGCTGCGCGTCCCACACGGTGACGGCGCCCTGAGTGTGAGGAGAGAAGGCTTATTCTGGCGTGTGGTGCCTTCTACTTTTCTGCTTCTCAGAGAATTTCTTTTTGCCTTAACTCCCCTGGGTTTTGTTTTGTTTCATTTTGCTTTGTTTTTAAAAGGACTTCAATGCCACCAAAGGACACCCCAAATTTTCCGATAACGTTTCCAAGCAAGTCACACCTTACACAACTTTGGAAAGTTACTAGGCTATGAAAACTCTTCCAGCAAATACACAAAATGTATGGCTTTATCATTTCCTCACTGCAAAATCAAACTTCACCTCACATGTTTAGGACATAAATTTCAATATATACACTGAAGAAGGGAAATAAAGATAAAATTCATAGATGTTATTTCTCAGTGATGGAACTATGGATGATTTTTATTTTTCTCTTTTACTTTTTACTTCATTCCTAAAACTATTATTTTTATCTGAAAAAAAGAACATTCCGAGGCTAAGTCACATTCATCTGCACGTGTGTCCATTGTCCTGGCTATAACTGAAATGAAATCATAGTGTGGCGTTGGGCTAGATAGGAGTCTCTGACCCCCTTCAACTTTTAGATCCTGTGGGCTCTATTTCCTGCATGCCAGCTAGGAAGAGGTGGTAGAGATAAAGTGATTCTCTTTTGCGTCTTAGCCACTTAATTGCTGCATTTGTTTTTTTTTGTTAATATCATTATTGCTATCATTGTATCACATGTGACATCTTTTAACATTTTCAAATTGTTTTCCCATTTGTTATTTCCTCCTGAGACTACAATGTAACTTTATCCATTTTACAGAGAAGAAGACTGAATCGCCCCACAGTCAGTCTTCTGAACCACTTCTCAGACTGTGTCTTTCTAGGAAATCTGAGAGGCTGTCAGGGCTGACATAAATTGATGTGTGGCATCTGATTTTTGTGTGTCTGGGAGAACTGGCAGCGAGTGCATCTTTCCAATTACATTTTGCTCAGGCTAACATAAAAACCGGCTTACACTTTCTGAGCATTCACCAACTGGGAGGTATAGAGTGTTTTATGATGGGGGAAGCTGCTTTGAGATACAAACTTGGGCATGTTTTAAAACAAATGAAAAAAAGAGAGGGAACACTTGCAGCATGTTACCAAGTTTGTGTCAACATCTTTATTATGTAATGAGCTTAGGCAAATCAATGACAGCAACACCAGAACCTCCAATAGACAAAACAGACAACACTTTCTATTTCTGGGTTTTCTATGAGTAGGGAAATAAAAATTTCTGGTTGAAAATACAGAAATTTTTTCTCAAACAATGTATTTTTGTTCAACTCTCAATAACAAAAGAATTTTAGTTTAAACCAGATTGGAGCGAGGCACTTCCAAAACAATCATAAACCACCACAATATTATAAAGTAATTAGCCTCCAATTAAAATAAGCAAATAAAAAAATATGAAGTCAGTATACTTAATCTTGAAAATTATCCTTCTTGAAAATAATCTGTCAATATCTATCAGTGTATATTAAGAGCCATCAAAACAACCCATCCTTCTACAGTTTTAAGGCAAAAACTATTAAATCATGTAGAAAGTATGTAAAAATACATTTTTGATACATAAAAGGAGTGCCCAGCAATGTGGAAAATACTCCTGATAAAATGTACACTCAGAAAAGGAATACAAATCTGCATATTTATTCCATGGTTATAATGACTTAAAAATAGATATTAAAAAGCAACATAAAAGAGACACTCAGATTACAGTGATTGAAGTGTTTTATACTTTTTACTCTTTTTTTCCTAAAGAGAGATTGTGGAGTGTTTTTTTTTTCTCTTTTAATTTTTATCATTTCCATCTTTTTCTCTTCTCCACACCTTAATGGAAAAAAAAAAATGCAGCCATGCCCACCCATACCTAGAACATTGAGTTGAGGGGCTGCTGTGCTAGAAATGTGGCGGAAAGCAGACTGGCATTTCCCTCTAGGTTTAAAATGTATAAAACAGCCAGGTTTCAAATAATAATAGCAACTCGCATTTTTTAAATATAGAGTAGTAATTTTTTCTTTGTGTTCTTACCATCAGGACTACAGAGCATCAAAAACATCTTTATTCAATGCCCAATTAGAGGTTTCTATAGAGGGTGAGAGATCTATTTGAACAGAATTTCTCTAAGAAAATGATACTTGACAGTGTTGTGTCCTGGGCCATACGCCCTTTCACAAGGATCTATGTGATCAATTCCTGCTTGAATTTAGTGCTAGGAAAATTTTTTACATAAGTGGATTAATTTGTAAGCTCCTTAAAACAAAACAAAACAAAACAAAACACCATTCTGTAGACCCACAGCACGGATAAGAACTTTTTTCCTGTTCTCCTGGAGTCTCTAGGGACCTGTGAGCCAGTCATTGCCTATTTGACTCTTATCAGCACTGAACATCTCTACCTTCCCTTTCCTTCAGGTTATCTGTGTCCTGCGGTTTTAACGCTTTGATGTTTTTTCTTGAAGTTTTCTCAGAAGTAGGTAGGCACAGAAACTGAAAATAAACAATTGAAGAAAAGGATTTTGTTACAAAACAGAAGATACTAATTTTTCGACAAAGATGCAAATGATATAAACGAGCAGAAAATGGAAAAATCAAAGTGTTCCTCCATGCAGATCTGTCGCCTAGAGGTAACCCAGTTTGGACTACATCTTTTTATATCTATGAATAGACAAACTTCTTTTTCTTAAAAAAGAAAGACTTTTGAAACATTTGTCTTTAACACTGAATTTAATGTAGTCTTCACATTTTAAACTTTTTTAAGTTTTTGTTTTTTAAAACCAGAGTGACACCCAGCCATGTATGATTGCTCACAGCTCCATACAAGGGGACACAGGAAGGCTCAGGTGTGTTTCCAAAAGTCGAAGAATTATGTTCTGTGTGGCACACGAATAGATACTTTATACCCAGATCAAGGAAGCACCCATCTTCAAATATTTAATCAGACTCTCTCAAAGAATCTGAGCTGCTTAGATCCGCAAATTCACAAGAAACCCTTGGGGAAACATGAAGGGGAAGCCCTCAATTGTTTCTGTGTTTGATTGCTGTGTGTTTATGTTTTGCTTTGATTTTACTTTTTCCTATGGAAGGATGGACCTTGTGTCCTGAGAGCTCAGACATGTGACAAAAGAGCTCAGACAGTGCTTTCCAAAGGCTGCTTCAGAGATGCTTTAACCATTGCCTCTTTTCTCATCAGGAAGCTCTAATTGACTCCTGGGAAAGAGTGGACACAGCCTCTAAAACTTAACTCCCCAAACCTTCTGCTTAAAAAGAAGAGTGAGAACGGATGGCCCTAAGATGGCAGAAGAATAGGACAGGGAGAACCCTTTATCCCCCACAAATTCATCAAAAGAACATTTAAAAAGAAGAGAGAGAAAAATTAACTTTTTCCCCTTAACTAACAAAGAAGTGTTAGAGTTCTTAGTGATTTTGGTTTTAGAATACATGAAGACAACTTGGGTGTATATCACCTCCTTCACATTATGAAAATTCTTGGAGTCAAGTTAGAAAGCTTACAATTTTTAAAAATTAATTTCATAAGCATAATAAAGTTACCAAAGTGTTTTATATATATATATATATTTATAGACCAGTGTATATTATATAATATATATTTATAGCTATATATATATATATATATAATGATCTGAATTTTAAAAATTATTTCCAGAAATATTAAAGGAAATTTGACATCTGAATTAATTTTTATATTCATGGTGGTTTTCTTTTAGATCTA